>CM021785.1:6576391-6703611 GCA_011076525.1 Nettapus auritus | reverse complement strand
CTCCTGAGGGGACTCAAGGGAGGGTTGGGCAGGGGTCTCCTAAGGGATGTAAGGAATTCAGGGTGGGGGGGCCTTTTGGGGAGAGTGGAGGGACGGTTGGGCAGGGTTCTCTTAAGGGCCCTGAGCTGGGGACGGGCTGCAGGGTTGAGGGGGGAGCTCCCTGCCGGCACAGCAGGGGTCTGCACCGACCGCCCACCCTGCACCTTCTCGGGGTGCACCCCAGGGGTTGATGGTACCTCACCCAGCACTGTGGTGGCTGCCAGTCCCTGCGTCCTCGGCTCCTCGATGTCCTCAGAGAGGTCGGGCAGCTCAGAGATGAAGCGCTTGAGGACGGGACTGCTGGGCACACCGGGGAAGGCGTCCTGGGGCTCCTCGGCATCGAGCCAGCTCAGCAGCTCCTCCAAGCCGGCGATGTCCAGGTCGGCCGGGAGCTGCAGGTGCTGCAGCTGCTGGCTGTCCCCTGCCAGGTGGGAAATGGCCTCGGCGAAGTCATCGGGGCCCAGCTCAGGCAGCTCCAGGGGCTCCTCAGGCACCTCTGCACCTGTCGCCGCTGAGGAAAAAGCAAGAAAATCCCCCAGGGTGGGTGATGCCAGCTTTCCCATGGCTCCTGGGTGTGGGGTGCCCAGCGGCCGGCTGGGCCAGCCCCAAACTCACCGTCGGGCGTCACCGTCTGGGTGCTGGTGGTCGTTGGAGCCTGGGCAGGCTCGTGGGGAGTGGGGCCGGGCAGCGGGGGCCCCTGGTCCTCGCTGAGCCCCACGGCGTGGTCGCAGGGCTCCGTCAGCTGCCCCCAGCTGCTGGTCAGGGTGCAGGGCGCGGGGAGCGCCTGCCTCTGGAGCAGAGACCCCGGGACGAGGAGTGGTGGGGGGCCGGTGTGGGCTGGGACCTCCAGCAGACAGGTGCCTGCGGGGTACAGGAGCTCCACATGGAGCACGGTCCCGGGCCCCAGCCAGAGGGGATCCTCGGGCACCAGCGTCCCCGTCACCAAGGGCTGTCCCCACTGCTGGACGGGGGCACAGGGAGGAGCGGCGAGGGGGAGCTGCCCCACAGCCGGGAGCTGCCCCACGGTGGGGAGCTGCACCAGCTGCAGGTGGTGCCCCTCGGGTGGGAGGTGCCCCCCAGGTGGCAGCTGCACCCCAGCGGGGAGCTGCAGCACCTGCCCCTGGACCTCCGGCACCACGTGCCAGACGGTGGCCTGGGGCAGGGCATGGGGGAGGGTGGGTACCTGCGGGGGCTGCAAGGGCACCGCCATCTCTCCGGGGAGGGATGGCAGCAGCCAGGCAGCCACCGTTGGTGGCACAGGTGGGACAATGAAGGGAGAGTTTTGCCTCTGCGGAAGCCGCGGAAGTCGTCTGGAATAGCCCTCTGTGGGAAAAAGGGTGCTGGGGTGAGATCTGGGGCGCTGGGCTCGCCAGCAGGGCCGCAGCCCCGGGAGGAGCGGGAGCCGGCTGCTGTACCTGCCATGGTGGCTGGAGAGTGGGGCGGTTGGCCGGGGAGCCGTTGGATTCCATCCCAACGGCTGACCAGCCCCTCACCGCCATCTTGCTGAGGGACGCAGGTTCTGGACCCAAGCAGACTTCCCATCGCAAGTGGTTTCACACCACCACTTTCCCGTCCCAAGAATTTCCCATTGGGAGGGAAAGCCTGATGGGGTTGGAAACATCTTGCAATGGGAAGCTTGCTTGGGTCTTCCACTGGAGGACCAGGAGGAGTCGCTGCCCATCACACCAGAGCAGCGTGCAGAGCGGGAGAGCCTGAAGAAGCTGGCCCAGGAGGAGCGGCAGTGGGCGGCACACCAGGTGAAGATCGGCCGCGTGCAATTCATCGTGCAGCGGCAGAAGGACCACGCCATCGCCCAGTATTACGGCTACCCGTGACTGCGCTCCTCGTCGGCCCCCGCAGCACCCAGGCCTGCTCAGTCCGTGCATGGATGTGGGCATGGCCAGCACGGACGCGAGAAAATGGGTGCATGGACGGATGGAGGGGTGGATGGGAGTTGGGAACTGGGCCTTGGGATCAGAAATGGGAGGTTGTTGGGACAGGAAATGATGAGTGGGATGGGAAGTCATGATGGGGATAGGAAGTCATTAGCATGGGAAAAATTGGTTTTAGTTTTATTTCATTAAATTTACTTTATTGACAGTATTGTACAGTACAGCATTTTTTTAGTTTCTCTTCCTTTTGTACTCTATTAAACTCTCTTTATCATAACACACTGATTTGTACTTTATTTTTCCTTCCAAGTTGTTCTGGATTCACTCAGGATGGGGGGGACATTAGTGAATGCCTGTGTGCTTCAGATCCAAGGCCACCTTTGCCCTCAACTCAAGATACATATTTGCATCTGTTGTCATGAAACAAAATTAACAACACCAAAAAAAGCTAACTACTTCCTAGCACCAGCTGTACATTTGCTGGGGTCTGCTGTATGCATTTTGATGACCATTCAATCCTATTCAGCACCTTCAGGAGGAAATGTATGGTTCTAGGAAAACGTGTCTTGATCTGATGCAAACCTGTGACGCACCCTGCAGCCCCTGCAAGCCCTGTGATTTTACCTGCAGCCCCTGCAACCCCTATGACAGGACCTACAGCTGGCTCCATTGTGTACCCTGTTGCTGTATCATTTGCTGATATACAGTGGCACTACTGTGATAAGCAGGCTTTAATGTTCTCATTATCACAGCTAAGCAGAGGGAAGAAGGTACCACACTTAAACGTGGAGCAGGAAACATACCTCATCTTGACCTTCAGCTCCCTTCAGTCCTCCACCTTCTGTCTTCACTAACATCCCCACCCCATCCTGCAATGCTGTGAATCAGCACCTTTCTCTGGAGCTCTCCAATTAAGATTCAGCAGTGCTCAGAGAGCAGCAGTCGGCCCACACTGGACTAATTAATTTTTCCTGCCTGAGTAATTACAGTCCAGAGGTGACCACGAAAGCCAAGCAAATCAATTTGTGTTTTACTGAGATCCTCATCAGTCACGGAGCACTAACCAAGAAGAAAAAGTGACCAGAGAGAGCTGGCCCCCAAACAAGTAACAAAGGGTGCTCTGAAACTGCCTGCTGACCTTCCATACTGGATACTGCAAAAACAATTCACATCATCTTTTTGTTTTGTTTTGTTTTTGCACAATAAGTTAGTTGCCACAGTCACCCTTTTGAAAATTTAAGCTTCATCTCCTTCACTGGCATGAGCATCCCATACATCTGATTTATATTCTAGCCAAAACACTCTTCTAAGCTCAGTTTGTAAAGATGAGCATGCTCATTTTGCAAACATCTCAGCAAGCACTGGGAGTGACTTTCCCACTTTCCAAACAGAGGCAATCTGCTGCTCTGCTGAACCAGTGCATTACTGTCAGCAGCTCAAGCTATTTTCTAAGAAAATTTTTTTCCCACTGTGCCAAGGACCCAAGCAAAGAATTATCTCCACATACCACATATTTGTTGATGCACAACTGCTCATGAAATACCTCTCTCAGCATTAACAGGGACCATCCCAGAGAAATAGCCTCCTGAAATTCAAAGTTTTATCCCTTCCTATCTAATATTTCCAGGTAGGTCATGTAAATACAGATGAAGAAACAAATGTTTTTCGCTGGTGGTATCACAGAGAAGATGAAGATTTTCTTACATGGTAAACAGCTGGTACAAGTGGTTATCTCAGAAGTGTGCGGGAGGGTTTGTGGACAGGGGCTTTCTCACTTGGAAGGGTGCAAGTGGGGTGGATCTCATTACAGAAGAAGCATGATATTGTACCCAGCTGGAAGTGATTCCTCTGCCCAACCAAACCAGCTGGAGCAGTCGCGTGTGGTGCATGTGTCCCAGAGACACTAACAAGTACACATTCAATCGGAGTTTTGGTGGCCAGCAGAGGTAAGGACAATTCTGCTAGCTCGATGTGTCTGAGTTTTCCTGAACTCTCTCGTGGCATGCTTCTTCTCTAAATGGAGAGCATCAAGGAGGGCATCACACTATCTGAGGTAGGGAGAGTCATTCTGGGGAGGTGTCTGTCACTTTTTACTGAAAGGGAAGCACTCAAGACCCAAAACAGCCACAAGAAATCCTATTTCCTCAGCCATCTGAGTTGAGATTCACAAAAAGTCAGTGGCAGGGCCCCCAAAGTGACGATCAGCCACATGGACTTCAGCATGGCTTGAGAAGAGCACCTCTGCCCCACCATTGACTGGAAGGAATGGCCTCAAGTTGTGCCAGGGGAGGTTCAGCTTGGAAATTAGGAGACATTTCTTCTCAGAAAGAGCAGACAGGCATTGGGATGGGTTGCCCAGGGAGGTGGTGGAGTCACCGTCACTGGGGGTGTTTAAGGAGAGGTTGGACATGGTGTTTAGGGACATGGTTGACATTGGTAGTAGGGTGATGGTTGGACCAGATGACTCTGAAAATCTTTTCCAACCTTAATGATTCTATGATTCTATACTCTACAGGGAAGAGATGTTTCACTGAAAGGTGCTATTGGTCAAAAACACGGTGCTACACCCTGAAAACAGCCTGCTTCATGGAGAAAATGCCATTCTCTTTTGAGGATCCTGCTGAGTTTTTTTACTTGTCTGCCTCAGAGAACATAAACGTCCTAAGGAAAAACTGTGTGATGATCAAGGTGTCCATCAGTGGTTTTTGCCCAGTAGTTCAGTGACTTGATGCTCCATTTAAGTCTATAACCTCTCACCTAGAGAAGCTAGTTATTATAAAAAGCTGTTCACACTAAATATGTCAAAGTTGCTGGGTTTGGGTTTTGTTATTTTGTTTTGTTTTGTTTTTTGGTGGGTGGTTTGTTTTTGGTTTGGTTTCTTTTGGGGTGGGTCTCATTTATTTTTCTTTTATGTTTCCCATGCACAGAAGTTTACCAGGTATTTTCTCGGGTTGCCCTTTTCCAGAATGGACTTTTGTTGTCAACACATTTGGTTTTCGACTTAATTGGCTTTCAAAGTCCTGAAGATGAGTGTACACTGAAGAAAGGTTGTGTTTGGATAGGCCCAAGTCCCAAGTTCAGTGAGCATTTGTGAAGAGGGATGAAATTGGTGGGATTTTTTTCTTTGCTCTTTCTCCATGTTTCCTTACCATCATTCCCTCTGCTGTCAATGGAAAGACCTTGTTTTTTTGACTTTACCAACCACAGCGAAGCAGATACGGAAGGGACCCTGAGGCGCTATTACCACAATGAATGGTGTGCCAAGAGCTTTTTGTCCTTCAGTGTAAGCAGCTTGTAGTATGCAAACCCACTCTGTTAGGTCACAGAGGTTAATAAAAACACAACAAACAATTTATCAACATGGTAATTTGAAAACCACCATTGGCGAGAATTACCAAATTTGCATCCCAGAATAATTATCTTTTACTGTAAGATAAAGCCTCCCCCCAAATTCTCCCACCCTGTGTGCAATGGCACCAAGAAGATGATTTCTCTTGACGCGCTGAACTTTTGAACCCGACGAAGAAATCTTTTTTTTAGTTATACAAGAGAGTCACCGAAAGTTCATTGCCCTTTCTCACATTTGCACCACCAAAGGGACATAAGGAAAAACATCAAGTGTAATATCCATCAATGTTAGAGAGGCATTCAAAATACATCACCGATGCATAAATAAACCAAATGAAACTCCAGTGACAGGAGGATGTTCTGGAAGAACAGCGATACACAACAATATTTAATTATAAATTGCATCAAAATGATTGTCTTCACTCATCAAAGGACTTCTCACAATCATTCCTTTGGTTCAGATGCAAGCCTGAAATCCTGGGTGCTGCCATCCAAAAGCTCTGTATTTTTCTTGGTTCACTGGCTACTTTTTCCTGCCAAAGCTCATAAAAATCCAGACACCAATTTACTTATCACAAGGGGTGTGAAATCCCCACTTAGGGAACGTGAATTTAATTGGAAAAAAAAAAAAATCATAAATCCAGGCCACTGAGCAGTTTGAATTGGCAAGCTTTCCTGTGACCTTGATTTTTTTTTTTTTTTTTTCCCTGAAACATTTTTGCCAGTAGAAGTTGGATGGAAAAATCTCCACTGAAATTGCCAAGCACTAGCTTTTCCTTTAACCAGAGTAGCGGGTGTGTGCACTTTATATAAGTCAAAAGCTGATTTAAGAAAGTCTTCAGATAGGACAGGCAGGAAAAAAAAAAAAAACCAAACAAACAAAAACAAAACAAAACAAAACAAAACAAAAAAAAAACAAACAAAAAAACCCACCAGATATACCAATTGCTCAAGTATTCCATCTAAGGAGGGTCTAGGCTGCCAAGTAATTGCCATTACCAATGGTTGTGGAAATAAATTTATCTGGAGCATCTTTGTTTCTACGAGTAGAAATTTAATCAGGAATAACCTGTGGCATGTGCTATGAAGAAAATCAGGCTACAAAGTCATAAATATGTCTTCTGGTAGGAGAGTCTCTGAAGACTCACAGACGAAAATGCTGCAAAAATATGGCCTACGGACACCCTGGACAGGTAGAAATCCTAGTTACCAGAGGTAATGACAGTGATAAAAAAAGTACAGGGGAATGTAGACCATGGACTGGTCTTGCACTAAGGAAGAGACGATTTTTACAGCCTGAAAATGGATTGTGGGTGCAGAATAAATATTTTCTAGTCCACAATTCCAAATTGTAGCTGTATCCTCCAATAAAATCAGAATTTTATTCTTCTCCAATAGGACCAGAATTGCTGCCTTTTGGGTTTGCATTCACTGAGGGCTAATTGCCAGTGGAGCTGAACAATTATATACACACTTACACAAGAATACACGTATACATATATGTCTATGTGTGTTATTAATAACACTAAATTTGTGAAGAAGGGAGAGTTCAGGAAAGATGGAAAAGAGTCAAAAATTGTGTTATGTTTGGCAATTTTTTTCAAGAACTAAGATATTATTATTATTATTATTTTTTTTCCTTTTGGTTTGTTTTGTTTTTTTTTGAATACCAAATATTTACCCATAGACCCTTGCATATTTACTGAACAGTTGGGCTGTTTACTTGAGACATATTTAAAATAAAACAGTCCTACCTTTGGTTCAAAATGACACTTGTAAACATTTGTATTCATAAAACAAAAAGAAGGAAAGACACTTGCAGAATTTGTGGAACCAAAGAGGAAGCACAAAGTGTCATTTTCAGCATCATGAAATCCTTCAGGGAATTTGCACGTGTATATGTTTCATTGTACCTAATGAAAAACAAAACAAAACAAAACATCAAAAGAATAACAATAATTCTATTTTGATTTGAACATACTGCCCCCCCACCGCCCCTTTCCTTGGTTTGGTAAATTAGTGACTGATCCTTTGGTTTCCACTGTAAGAAAAATGCCACTGCATTTATTTCTTTCTCTGCAAATCTTCCCCTAGTGTTCAGAGCTCCATAACTTCTGGTGAATAATGTCCTAACTAGCATAAATGTGTCATGTTTGTATATGTGTCCTGATCAGGTTAGCTGAGATGTTATTATCATCCTGGCTATTTATATATATGATTGACCACAAAATCTCCCTCTAATTGATTTTTATCAAGAAATTCAAATGTCTGGAGTTCTATTTTTTACTATGCTTGTACTCAGCCTGATCTTCATTCAAGTAGTGCTGTATTTTCTGTTTTGATGAATTTCTCCATCACGATCACAACAAAGCATCTCCTGATACATTCCAATTTTTAACAAAATATGGCGTAAAAGAATTAGAGAGTGAAATGCAAAACCACACTGTTTAAATCTTATTAAAACAGAAGTAAATCAACAATGACAAAGATAGATTTGAGACACCAGAAAAAGAAAAAAAAAAAAAGGAAAAAACAGTACTCAGACCTGGGAAACAGCTCAGATAAGGATTCAAAAATAATTAATAATACAATTACATATATTAATATATATATATATAATAAACACCACACCCACCAATCCTCTTCTGCCGAAAAAAGCAAGAAAGAAAACCCCAAATACAGCTCTAATTGTCTGTGAAGGTTTGGACAGAAGAGGGTTAAAAGAGATCATTCTGTCTGTTCAGATAACAGCTGAGAAGAAAAGATGATGTCTTTTTATATATATGCATCTTTTGAAGACCTGTGGCAAAGGCTGCAAGTCGAAGGCTCTTTGTTGAATGCCAGAGAAAGCTCCTTTCCCAGAAGAGTGGCACAGCACTGGGACAGGCCACCAGGCAGGTGGAGGATTTCTGTTTGGGGTTTCTGAGACTCATCTAGACAAAGCTGGTGTTTCTGTGATCTTATGTTGGGGACAGCTCTGCTGTGAGAGTGAGACTGGGGCAAAGACACCAGAGGTTCCTTCCTCCAGTCCCTCCGAGACACTGTCTCTAAATAACAGGATGATGCGGAAGACGAGGGGACAGCAGAGAAAAGATCCACTTCACTTTCCAGGGTCCTTTCGACCTTCCAGAGTCCCCTATTAGCACACTCCAGGAAAACCAAACTGCTTGGTACTGTACTTGATGTCCTGCCACTCTTCTAAGCCCAGCTCAGTCTTTGTTCCCCCCATCCTGTTCCAGACTTTCATCATGCTATGGTACCTGGGAACAAGCGGGAATCTGCACTGCAGATGTCTCTGAAAAGATCTGAAATGTCAAAGTTTTTATCATGTTCTGCTACTAAAAGTGTTTGAGACAGGAGTTGCAAATCCTAAAAGTATTGCAGCACATTAAACGAACAAACAATTAAACAAACAAACAACAATAAAAAACAACAACAACAACAACAACAAAAAACCATGTGTGGTAGCTCCCATCCCTGAGTAGATGAAAGCAGAGATGTAGCAGTGAGAAAAGGTGAGCTCTCAGTGGAATTAACCCAAGAACAAGTTAGGACATATACTATATTTGGCTTGGCTACTAAATGTCCTGTCAATAGTCACATACAAGATAAAGGGTTAAAAAAAGCCTTGATGAGAACAACCAAGACCCACACACTTGTCTTGGTGGCAGAGGTATGAACAAAGCTGGTAAGCACGAATAAACAAAGTGAAGCATACCTGGAGGTGAGCAGAGAAAACATAAAACTATGAAGCAAAAATGTCTCAAAACCGTGAAAAGCAAATAAAGAAATACAGAAGAGGGGAGATAAATATGCAAAATAGATGTGCAGACAATGAATATAATGCCTTTAAAAAAATCTCACAATAGCGTTGTATCTAGTAAGCATAGTAAGACCAACCATTATAAGAAAGTTTGATCAGAAAAAGCCAAGGAAAAAAAACATCGTACCTGGGATACAAGCAGTGTCTTAAAATATCATGTATTATACATTTATGGTACTAGCATATTCCAAAAAGTATATATATATTATTTTTTTTAGTGCTGACTAGCTCCAGATAAGGGCAGAAGCGCACAAACAAACAGGAAGCTGTATGGAAAAGAGACATGAAGGCATCTGTGAATAAGCAGAACTACAAAGACTTCCACTGCATTGTACCAAGGGAGAAAGCAAACCTAGAGCTAAGCAAAGAGAAATTAAAATTTCATGAAGGCTGTAAGGCGGTGTCAGAAACAAACATTATACCAGAAAGGATATTCATCAGCTCGACAACACAGGAATCATTGCTTTCAGCAGTAAATTACAAGAATCATGACATGAAATCAGAAAGAAATAATCCATAAAAAATTCATAGGAGAGAAATGGGCAAACAAACATAAAATATTCAGAGCAGTGTGATGCATCTGAGAGCTACAGAGAAATCCTTTATGATAACCCAGTCTGTGGATTCCTGCTGCAGATATTGTTGTAGTTTTGGAGCTAGAGTTTCAATGTATGCTAAGCTTCAGAGATCAGGTCTTGCCTTGGTGGAGACAGCACTCTTCCCTGGCAAAATAAAATGGCCAGTGAGATGCAATCCAATGTTTTACGACAGGAAAGACAAGCAATGCCTTTGCTGTCTTGCCAAGACCCTCCTCTGTGATTGTTCTGCATGTGGACTGAGGGCTGGTGTCTGGATGGACAATCATCAGATGCGCTCACTTCCAGATGGCTCAGAACTACCCGGTTCCCAGTTTTTACAGTCCTCCTTCTCCACACACACACTGAAGCAGTGGATTCTGTCCCTTGCTGCTCATAAATTCCAGGGCCTTGAGAAGAATTGTCACCACAGGAAAAATGGTTTGGACCCAAGCACCTTTAGGACCTTTCCAAGACCCTATGAAAAGAAGCAAACTTACATCTGGTTTGGCTACTTCAAGATTCGTCCTGCCAGAAGTAATGATGCTGAGTAATACCTAAATGAAAGACTTACCTAGTTCATTGGTTTTGTTCTGTTGCTTTCCATTTGTATTTCTGGTTGACAAGTCATTTCAGAACTGTCATGTACCGATCATGTGCAGAGACTGGAATTGGCAGGTTCAGGTCCAGATCCAAAAGTTTAGATGCACATCCAGCTCCTGCTTTCTAAATGTAGCTGTGCAGAAATGTTTTATGACTACTGAAATATTTACCTCAAAGTTATAAACAAACCTACGGTTCTCCTGAGACGTGCATGCAAAAATATCTTTTTCCTTAGGAAAGGAAGTAGGAGGGTGACAGAAACAGACATCACAGATTTGTGACTGTGAACTAAATTATTGATGTTCTTATTGCAAGTCAAACTCTTTATTGCTGCTGAATGCCAGATTATAACATTTAATGTTCTATAGAGTCTATCTGCTATATTATTCATATTGGTCATCTAAACTACACCTAATTCTCCCATTGTGTGTGAATTTAAGGGTTGAAGTATTATTGCAGAGAAGATTTAGGGATACTAATTATATTAAGAGCATCAAGTTCATTTCCATAGAACCTGAATTGCAGTGATCATTTATGAAGGTTATTTTATTTATTCATTTTATTTTAACATGCAGGGCTGTGAAGAGAGCGGGAGTCTCATGAAAACAGCTGTGATTTACCTTCAGTGTTGGGTTTAAGCAGGAATGTGATTGCTTAGATAGTGAATTGCCATCTTTCCTTATCCTCTTTAAAAATGCATGTCATTGTATTGGGCAGCTGAAATGTTGTTGGACTAACATACCTCTTGTTCCTTGACAAATGAATACCAAGCAAAGCCATCACCGAAGTTGTAAGTTCAAAGTAGTTACATAAATGCTTAACACGTGCACATATGAATTTGTGGCATCTTTTTAACTAAAACACAAGTTAACGCAAACAAAGTGTTCTTTTGGATACGTTACAAGTGGAGCAAATGCCTATATTTGCCAATTAATTATTCAGACTAAATGGTGTAAGCCAGCTAAGAGTGATGTCTGTTTATTTTGAAGTCATTTCCCATTAAGCAGGTTCTGGGCATGTTTTCCTCCCTCTAAGAGATCAATAACCCATATGTTTGTCTAACGCAATATTTACACTCAAGCAGGATTCTTGGGAAGGGTAAAAGATAGACAAAGCTCCTAGAAAAGAAAGCCACAAGCAAATGCTTTAAACTTTACAATTCACATTTATTTTGAAAAAATGTTTTGTTAAAAATACTCCTACAAAGGCATTGGAGCAGCGGGTTTCTGTTTCCTTTATAAATACATCTGATTTCTTTCTTTATTTATTTTTCTCAGTAACATTGAAAGACATCTGACAAAGCCAGGGGAAGCCCTGATCTGAATGGAAGACACATCCCTGTGTAACAAGGACCTGCACACTATCTCCCCATTCACAATTAAAAAAAAATACAAATGCTGTCATGAAAAATGTTACATTGTCCACAGGGCCATGACCAACACACAGGATGATGAATAGTAGGAAACTAAGGTTGGGGATACTCCTGGAGCCCAGCTGATGGATCCTTGGACCAATGGTGATAAAAAGTAGTGCTCAGTAGACATGCTTGTTTTGGGGTAGTTGAAGTTCCACAAAATTCCCTCTTCCTACACTGCCCAAAGCTGTGACGAATTGGACTTGATGATCCTTATGGGTCCCTTCCAACTTGGGATATTCTATGATGCTATGAATTCAGAGTCTGGCAAAATTTCCCTACAAACTTCCCTACACTATAGTCAATTTCTCCACAACTCTTCCATTTGAGGCTGATTGCTTCCCACCTTGTTGTGTTGGAGGAGCTATGCAAGCACACCACAGTAATTGAAGGTCCTGACAAGCAGGTGGATTTGTTGCCACAATGTTCAACCTCTCTCTTTCCTGCTACAGTACTGCCACCTCCCCAAATCACCTTTCAGCCTAAGCCTTCCCTACAGGACTCTGTCTTTCTCCCTTGCCTTGCTAACCTGGGGTCTGGTTGTTGAGCTGGGACAGGTTGTCCCTGTGAGTCTTTTAAAATAGAAACATGGGCAGCTATGTTGGCTGTTCAGTTCCTCAGAAGCCTATCGATGTACAATATCTGAGGCTGCAGAGGGTATTTTGACTGTGTCCTAGTGATAGGATAAGAGGCAATGGCTTTAAACTGAAGGAGGGTAAATTTGGAGTAGGTATTTGGAAGAAACTTCTCACTGTGAGGGTTGTGAGATACTGGAACAGGTTGTCTAGAGAAGTTGTGGATGTCTCATCCCTGGAAGTGTTCAAGACCAGACTGGATGGGGTATTGGGCAATCTGGTCTAGTGGGAGGTGTCCCTGTCCATGGCAGGGGGCTGGATTAAGTCCCTTTCCACCCAAGCAGATGTTATGATTCTACACAATGAATATACAAAGCAATGTAGAGAAGAGACAGCCACTGATAGGGGGCAAGCAATAAGAAAGAAAAGGGATGTAAGGTTCACGGTGTGAAAAATGGATGAAGTCACAAAAGGAGGGGATCCAGTAGAGCATATCCTTGTGGGTCTCTCTTTTGGATCACAAGGGAAGGAGCAGACACAACTTCCCCAGTCCCTGATTTGTCCCACCCCTGCTCTAGCATTAGGACAAGGGGTGTGATGTGATGTGTGGTCTTGTTTGAGGAAGGCCATGATGAAGAGGGGAGAAATGAAGCAATGACCTCAGCATCTGGAGGATCTGGAGGTTCTAGAAGGAGCACAGACTGGCATACTAGAGTTGTGTGTGCCATGGGCTGCTCTCTTTGCAAGAGGGGCACATGTTTGGGAACCAAGACACTTAAATTGTCAGAGACTCCATGCTCATGTCTCTACAAATCCTTGACTTCTTCAGTGGCTGTCAGTCTTTATTTCTCTGTACCTCAGTCCTGTGGTAAGCCTTAGCTTGTCGCTAGGATGTGTGCTTTACAGACTGTGAGGTACTCAGGTAAGGTAGGACAGTGCTCAGTAGAAGCAGGGCTTGCCAGCATGGAAGCTGCAGCCATGCAAATGTGCCTCCTCATATGAGGTCTGGGCTGTCCCATTTACAATAAAGGCTGTGATTTTCATATGACCCCAGTGCTCCCAGGATCATAAACACAGGAGCTGGGATATTCAGAGAAGAAAAAGAACCATCAGAGAACTTATAAAACCATCAGGCAGAAGTACCCTGGTTCTTTCCCTTCCAGAGCAGAGGATGCTACTACAGATCTTTCTTTCAGAAATTTGACCAATCCTCTTTTGAAAGTATCTAATGCTTAGCATCATCAACATCCTGCAGCAGTGAGTTCCAGCATTCAATCACTGTGATTTCACTTCACCTGTGGCCCTTCTTTTATTGTGAGAAATAACGAGTACTTCTTACACACCTTTCTCACATCTTTCCTGATTTAATGGCAGGAAATTTCATATCATCATTTGCCTCTGTCACAACCAAAAATCAAAGTCTATTTAGTCCCCTCTCATACTTCCGAAGTCTTCTGGCTGTTCCTGTGGCCCTTCTTTGCATATTTCTTAGTTTCTGCGTATCCCCTTGAGAATTAAGTACATCAGTGCATTCAGTACTGGCTCATCACATCATCCTTATGTGAAGACCACTGGTTGTTAACACCTGTTAGCAGAGACTTTGCATTCACTCTCAGAAAAGACCAAGCAAGGGAGTGGATTTGCCACGCTACCTGTCTCAGGGTGGTGTCCACAATACGTGAGGACCTCTTCAGCTGGGTATGGTGCTTTTGGCATCCTCTGTCTTCCAAACTCCTAAGCCAGCTTGCAGACCACAGATTGGAGCCAACAAGGGGGCAGTGCAGAAGAATTACAGTTTGGGGGAAAAGTGGGATTTGACTGTCTGTTTAAACCTCAGGCTAGAATAACATTATTAAAGACTCATAAAAGATTATTTCTTTACCTCTTAGACTTAGCAGAATTATCAAAGGACACAGTATGCTGTCTGTGCAGGAACTCAAGACTGACCCTAGAGGTAGAAGCAGAAGCTACAGTTAAGACAACTGAAAAATTCCTGAAATTTTCTGGAATGAAACAATGGGAAAAGAATCAAGTGAGTTTTTTTTTTTTTTTTTTTTCTTCCCAAGAAGGCAAAATTGAGCTTCTGAAAAATATGAGGCACATGAGGTTAAGTCCTGTGGCTTGTTGAATGGCAGTCGGGGACTAGAATATCTAAGAGTCCATGGCTAGACGAAAAATGAGTCAGTGACCAAACCGTATTACTTAAGTGGGACTGCTGCTGCTCTCCTACAGAGCACAGGAGGGCAGAGAAGTGCAAATTTCTTACAGAACTGAGAACAAGAGAAACTGCTGAATTATTTGTAGGAATGAAAATTTGAGGAATGAAAATTAAGACAAACACAGATTTGAGGGGAGAGAAGACCTCTTGATTCTATCCCTAAATTTCTGCAACTAACATTAGGCAGTAGAATGGGCAGGACTATCACAGAGGGAGAACAGTAAAGTAAATTTCAGAAAATAATTGCAAAATGCAGGGAGCTTTCTAGGACCATGGAATGCATCACATTATGAAAGTAAACACACAGAAGTGGTGTCCTGTCTTTGGGAAGGGTTCAGTAGCTGCAATAAGCCAAATCATCCTGGAGAGTTCTAAAAATGAGGCCAAAATGAGTCTAAAGGGAGAAAAAATATATAAATATTTTGCATAGTAGGAGAACTCCAGTAGTTCTCGGCAATGACAAGATGAAATCAGTGCATTGAATTGTGAACATGGTGGAACCAATATCATAAGCAGATGGGACTGGAGCTCAAGTAACAGACTAAAGATCCAGGACAGAATCATGGAAAGAAAGCAGACTGAAATTTTGAGGACATGTAATTTAGTTCAATTGTCTGATAAAAAGGACTGTTGATCCCAGAGCTGAAGGCATGTCAAGCACAATCTCTTAGCTGCACTAAGAGATTGCAGCATAGAAAGAGGGGAACACAGCAAAGAAGTTAAATTTTATGATGTCTTTTATGACATCAGATAACTGTCAGCAGACTGTACCAATGAAGTTGGGGCAATGTTAGTTGTACCTAAAACCTGGAAGGGGGAAATGATGAATACTAAATGTGAAGAACTTGTAAAATTTTTCAAGATGGAAAAGACCTACATTAAATGACTCAAGTTAGACACACAGAAAGGAAGATGAAATGCATTAAAGAAATAGACTCAACTGAAACAAACTGGACAGCAGTGTTTACTTCCAGGCACTTTGGATTCATAAATCCAAGACAGCCACAGATTTATTATATTGTTAGAGGATACAACCGTTAATGATGCAGCAGAATTCAAGCCCTGATTGCAGGTTTCATACAAACCAGCCTAGAAAACTTACCAAGAAGTTTTCTCAGCTGCTCAAATGCACCAAGAGGTTTTCTCCACAGGCCTCTGCTAATCTGCAGCATGACCATTACTAGGAAAGAATCTTCCCTTGGACACCAATACAAAGAATGACTTCAAGGAGTGTGGGGAAAAAAAACAAACACAACATTATTGGCATAGCCAGCACCTACCACAGAACCTCTCTCCTTAGCTAATGAAATGCTGGCTCAGGAGGCATCTCTGCACTGGACAACAGCCACTTTATAGCAGGATTTTCAAGCCAGAGTTACACGAAGGTGTAGCCCTGCTTTCTCCCTAGCCCTACGCAGGATCCGATGTCGTATGTTTCCCTGCGCACAGAAACACAGCTGCATGCTATCAGCACAAACAAGGTGGCTCTGCTGTACTATGCCACGGAGCTGTGGGACAAAACTCTTTACGTTTGAATCATAATACTGAATAATAACTGTATAACTGCTAAACCCTGTGACAGCAGCATTTACCCAGATTACACGGAAGGTTACTGCCGGAGAAAGTTACTTCTTGGTAAAGGAAATACTATGGAGAGGAGAAGCCAGACTGTGACAAGCAGATCCTCAGCTGCTGCAAGACACAAATTGCCATCAGGTTTGTGAAGGGTAGTCCTGGGATTTTAGGGGTGGTGGCAGTAGAAGATAATTTGTGGAGGGGCAGTGCAATACATAGTGCCTTGTGTCTGTGTCCCCACAGCTCGTGACTCCTGGCAGTGCTCTATCTTGCAAATTCATTTTTTATTTTGCCCGGCTTACAATTTTGCTGGTAATTCCAGGTAAAGGGCTGGTGGCAACTGCTGAAAATGACCCATAAAATACAGCATTGTGGTGATTCTTTTACCTTTCTACTATCCATATATACTTTGCTTTCTTTACTCTGCTCCCTGATGCTCCATATGATTTGATTTTTATCACTGGCCAACTAAAACAGTATTTTCAACTTAATGGCCTGCCCAGCTCTTCTGCTGGATGCCATCACAAGACATGGGTGACCTCCAGCAACAGATGGCAGTGGAAAACAGTGGAGAGGAGCAGGTCTTGGAGCTAGCTTGAAAGGTGGAGGAAAAAATGTGGAAATTGCAACAAGGTGCCTGAAAAAAATCTCATTGTGATGACTCTTGTTAAGTATTCACACATGCACATGCACCATAGTATTTCACAGTGTAAATGTCATGTGTCTTCCCCTTGTTACTTGTTCTCCACATGATGCCGAATTTTGCCATTAGACTCATATTTCCCAGCAGCACAATTGATACTCATGAAATAAAAACATTAAAGTCATTTTGGTGACTGCCACCACCTGCAGCATCCACCAGACGCATTTACAACCAGAGCAACTTTACAGGAGCTTGGTTCCTCATCCTCTCCGGAAGGCTGGAAGGATGCAGAAGACTACAGTGTTTTATGGATCATTTCTATTTTAGGTCCATTAGTCCTTCACAATCAGATACAGACAGATATGCCAGCAGTGCCTGGTGATCAGATGGAATGTGTTACTCGTTACGTGTGATTTTGGTCAGAGGAAGAGGTAAAAGATGTGCTCTCTCTGTCCTGCAGACAGCTGCCATGGCTTTGGTGCATTGTGGCACTGAGCTGTGTGGTCCCATCCTTCACAGTGGCTTGGGTCTGGTAGGTAGATGTGTATGATGCTAGCCAGTGAGGAGATTCAGTGCATTGAAAAAAAATGTCTTCAAACGACCTGAAGCATCCTTCCAAGCCCTGTCTGATAGTGGCTGGCTCTGACGGGGGATCCTGCCTGGCCACTGCTTATCCTGGTGTGTGCAGGCATGTAACAGAGGGTACAGAGCAGTCAAGAACTGTCTGGGAAAGAAAACTGAAGGGGATCGCGCACTCCTTCCACATGGCTGCCCCACAGGAATTTGCTGGTGAGTTTTCTGGACAGACAGCTCTCCTTGTACTACACAGCTCCCTCGGACAAAAAGGAGCTGGCTGGCTGTGGGCAGGCAGCTTGGCGCAGCACCGCGCTTCCCTCAGCCTGGCCTGCCACCAGACAGCTTCAGACGTGCCTTGGGGAAAGACATGCCTTTGGGAGCTGTTAATTGTTAAAACAGAGCAGCTACGCTGTGAAAGAGGCACACCATGAGAGCAGGTCTCACTGCTGCTCCACAGCTCTGTTGGCACAGGGTGTGTGGAGAAGACTTTCTTTTTTTTTTTTTTCTCTGTGTGCCCTCTGACAACACTGTAATTTAGTTGGCACCATCAATTTTTTTGCATGCTGCTCCTTAAAACTGAGTTCGTTTCCTGGTCAGGAGCAGCTGTTTTTGAAGACGCGATTTTTGAACGCAAGGGCATTCGAAGCATCCCTTCAGCTAGATACACCCATTAAAACAGACTGGCTATAGCACAGGCAGCCCAGATGTCCAGGCACCACCTGCATACAACACACCTATTGCCCACTCACCCTGAACTCTCTCCACATCGTATTCTGCCATAAAACAGATAATAGGGTATAACTGCTGTATAATAGCGTATAATTGCTGTCAGAAGGCATGCACCGTAGTCACTGGGAACAGAACACATCCCAAAGCCCCCAGCACACACCTGCTGCTCATGTTCATTGGATGACTACAGATGTACTTTTGGGTGCAAGAGCAGGGAAATACAATATACAAAAGAAAATGAAATCCACCAGTAGAGATCTAACATGAGCAGGATCTGGGTAGAAAATTCCTTCAGTTAAAGCCCCTGCTGATGAAGCTGTGCACCAAACATTTGGCCACTGAAAAAGCTAAGCAGAGAAGTAACTCTCACTTGCAGGGAATGGTGTCCTGCCACTCATTTGTGCTTCACTATCTGATCTGGTCTGAAAGAAGAAAATGATAAGTACTTTATAAATGGCCTCATATATTGCAAGCAGACTAGGGAGATGATATCTGACCACAGAGGTCTAGACAGCTTGGGAGTTTCATCTACAGACTTCCTCTTGGATTCAGCTCCTGGAAAATACGGCAAACCAGCTCCCAACAAACATGCCTTCAAACACTCCATGCTGCTGAAAATGAGCGAAGGACCCTACGAATGACATGGCAATGGCAGACAAGAGTTTGTAAATGCACGTTATATGGCCAGGAGATGTGTGGAAATACACCACAAATGGCCAGCAGAAGGTGGGTGGTGGTAGGCGTGTTTCAGAAGATATGAGGTGGTGCTGAACAGGGATAACTAGTCCAATTATTCTCATTTGTATTTCCCCTGCAATTGGTTGGTGGTATTTACACATACCAAAGACCTGTTGAGTAACTAAAGTATTTATTTCAGTTATTTATAAAACCACTGACTGGCCATTCAGCTTCAGCCATGGCATTTTCCTCCAGAGACCTGGGCTACTAGATGAGTTTTTTCCTTAGCTCGCACAGGTTCTCCACGAGGCAACTGGCTGAGACTGAAGACAGCTCAGAGCCCCCAGTGCATTGTACAGCGAAGGGACGGCGTGTCCAAAGTGCACAGAGCACACCCACAGAGTTTGGTTACTGTAGTGAAGCATCCACAACCTAGCAGCTAATTCAGGCTCTGAGAAACTGTGTGCTAAGCTCCTCGTAGAGGACCAGGCTGACCCTGCCTTTCTGTGGTACATGCACCGACCCACTTCTGACACTTGTCTAAGCTGTTAGACATCTCCGAGGGGCTCTGGCAGCCAGCTGTGGAGTCACCATTCCCTCCCATGACACTTCTGTCCTCCCCCGTCTTTCCCTCCCCCCTGTAAAACAAAAACAAAATAAAACAAAATAAAAACCCTTCTGTGATGCTGCTCATCATTGCACCAGCAACCTTGCATTGAGCAGGTGGTCACTTCATCTCAGTGAACAACTGGAAACCCAACAGTTAGAAACATCCGTCAGGCTACGACAAATTGCAAAATAACAAACAAGCAAACATGAGGAAATGTGCATATAAAAAACTTATTCTCCTGGCATATTGTCAATAAGCTGCATTTTTTTCCTTCCGCAAGGAAAGGATTTAAGTTCTTGAATGATATGATGCTTGGAAATGTCATTTCCTTCTCATTAAAAAAAAAAAATAAAAAATTAAATCCAACCCCAAACTCACAAATTGGTGTTAACAAAGCAAGGTAAAAGGACAATTCTCCCAACAATGACAACCAAAAAATAAAGGTACATGTCAGCATTTGTAATCAAAATCTACTACATACTGTACTTGGGAAGTCTTCTGGGACAAGATCATTGGCATCGAGTGAGGACATCACTAAAAGTCTTGTGCATATGATATGTATGAAACAATGATGCCATTGGAGGGTGGATGGACGGACCCTTAGGAAACTGTCACTCACAAAACTGTTCCATGACAAGAGAAAATAAGAGATGTAAAAAGGACTGGTTTTCCCCATCTCCCACCCCCCACCCAAGTGTTACAGATTCCTTCTCATTTGTCGGAAACAGCCTCTTCTAGTCTCAGTTTACTTGTTTTTGTTTAAAAAAAAAAAAAAAAAAAGAATTGTCTTCAGCTTTTGAAGAAGTCCAACAATTTCTGAGATGCACTTGGTTCCACAGCACCAGAGAGCTTCAGCTCTGCTCTCTTTCCTCTTTGATTTGCTAACAGGGGCTTTCAGAAAGTACTGCCGGCTGCAGGACATTCCCAGAGCTGCCACTCCATGTGAGACAGAGAAGTGCTTCTCGGGATCCATCCTCGCATTCATCTTCTTGAAAAAGTCTCATTGCTGCAGAGGCGTCTGGGCCCAGCTGCAGCAACTTTGTGCAAGAGGAAATAGATGAAGCTGCTCTATTCTCTTCCTTTGGAGACTCCTGGTCTTGGAGCCCTTTTCAAGAATGCAATTGCTTTATTATTATTTAAAAATAATTGTCTGTTTTCAAAATAGTTGTCTTTTGTTGTTCCCTTTTTCCATTGTTTAAATTCTAGAAGCTCTTGGAGACTATTCATTGTTGATGATAGGGCATTTCTTCCTGTTGCCATGATCCTCAGAGCAGCTGCCTGTCTCTGATCCATGCAGAACACTCAAGAACTAGAGCTCAGACATACAGGGGCAAAGGGGAGCAGGGCCTCAAGGAAGTGGAGCATGAGGACACGTTGATATCAAACCTCCACAGACTGGATTTGGTTCATCTGTGCTCTCATCACCTGGATACTGTTCAGAATTTTCTTCTGGTGTCCTGCTAAAGTGACCCCAACTCGCAGAATGTCCCTTTGGGAGGAAAGAGACAAACACAGAATAAATATCAGAAGAAACTAGACGAGAACAAGCCCATGTATAGCACCCCCTTGGAGTGTGGTGTGTTGGGAGCTGAAGTCTCCAGCCTACATCTGCAACACTCTACAAATGCAATGAACGTATGCAAACCTGGCAAAACCTCTATTCTTTTGTCTTTAGTCTTGCTGGGTGGATCTCCCAGTCTTTGCATTTTCTGTATAAGTGCAGCACCCCCGGAGTACTGGAAGCCTCAATGTAGAGTGTAGAAGCAAACAGTGCATGCTCTGGACTGTACATAGTCTGTAGCACTGCATGGGGCCAAAGTGCAGGACCCAGCACTTGGCCATGTTGAACCTCATCCCATGGCCTCTGCCCATCGACCTGTCCTGCCCAGGTCCCCCTGCAGGGCCTTCCTGCCCTCCAGAACATCGACACATCCTCCTGACTTGGTGTCACTGCAGACTTCCTGAGGGTGCACTCAACTCCCTCATCCAAGTCATCAGTATATTAACGAGGATGGGCCCCAACACCGACCCCTGGGGAACACCACCGGTGACCAGCTGGATTTCCCTCCGTTCACCACCACGCTCTGTGCCCAGCCACCCAGCCAGTTTGTAACCCAGCAGAGTGTGCCTGTCCCAGCCGTGGGCTGCCAGCTTCTCCAGGAGAATATTGTGGGAAACTATGTCAAAAGGCCTTGCTGAAGTCTAGGCAGAATATGTCAACAGCCTTTTCCTCATCCACCAGGTGGGTCACCCAGTCACAGGAGGAGATGAGGCTGGTCAGACAGGACCCATGCTTCGTTAGCTGGGCTGCCTGCAATATATATCTATTTGATATATCACAAATAGAACCCACAAAATTCAGCAGAGTTGGGCTGTGGTGTGGGTGTGATGTCCTAGTTTGACCAAAGTTCTTCTTCAGGCCCTCTTCTTCTTGTATGAACACAGCCTACAGTGAGCCAAAATCATCCCCAGGGCCTTGGGGCTGTACCATGGATACACTGAAACAGTCAGAATTGTCATGTGAATTTCCTGGCAGGAAGTAAGAACAGAAAGCCAAAAAAAGATCAGTTTGGCTGTTTCTGTGAATGGACTGTGATTGAGTGGTAGTTTTAAAGTGTGAAAATAGGCACCAAATCCAATAAACATTCCAAGTTACTATGCACAGAGACATCGTAGCCCTTACAGACGCCTTAAATGCTTGGCGCTTTCTCAGGAAGGATTTCTAAACCTAACTGCAACCAACTACAAATCTTCCCCAGAGGCATCAAAGCCCCACTTAATCCCAAGAGATTTCAAAACCCACCACAACTGGATTTCAACTGCCTGCTCTCTCTGAAGAACTTGCTAAAATTTTGCCACTGAGGGAAGTTTGAGTGGATACAAGACAATTTAGACCAAAGTGAAACCATATGAAATTTCAGAGGCCTTTCCTAAGTAGAAATTTGTTTGCAGTGTGTTTGTTTTCCTTGCCAATAAACCAAACATGCAAGAGGATGGTGAAGTCTTAAAATGCTCTCCAGTAGCTGCAGAACTGCCTGAAATCTCCATTTGTGGGGGCTTTGGAGACTCTCATTATTGTTTTCATTTTCACAATGGTGACATGCAGTGTGGAAATGAATTCTGCAGATACAGAGCAACACACACAGTCTGGGCACAAGACAGTGTGTAGGACACAGACATTTCTGCAGAAACAGAATAGACGGAAAGTGGGTCCACAAGGTCACAAATTCGAAAAAACTACATATAAAATAATAATAATAATAAATCTATTAATGGGCAATCATTGTTAAACTACTGAGACTTTTCCTTGTGCTTTGGGACTTGAAGCCTGGGCACTTACTCTACACTCATCTGCGATACTATGTCAAAGGTGGTGAAGCCAGCACTGGCAAAGCTCTCTTTGTACTGGCTCATCTTGATGGCATCCAGCCACTCATCCACAGTGTTGAAGCTGGTATAATCTGGGATTGTGCGGTCAAGTAGAGGGAGATTAATCCTGAAACACAGAAATAGAGAATGATCAAAACAAGCAATGATAAGCACGTGTATTTCTGTACCCTCCGTCAGCTAGAAGGACGTGGACCAGCACCATTCATAGTGCCTGCACTGCATTAAGCAGTACCACCCACACTATCCAGCTGAAGGATCCATAACATCCATACCCACCCATCAGTCACATGTACATGGAACCATGATGCTCCTCTAACTGTGCAGAGGACCTTGTCCAATTCAATGAGCTCTCTGTGTTCCAAGAAATCTAAGCTGGCCAGAGAGAGACAAGAGTGGCTTTGACATCCTCCCATAAAGGACCAAGCTACACAGGTCAAGCAGCCTCTACAACAGCTAGCTCAGAGAGATGCAGGGATACTGCCCACCAGGCCACAAAGGATGGCAGGTCTGCAAATAGAAGCCAAAAGACAAGATAAGATGCATACCCAGAGGAGAGAGGTGCCATGGCTTTCAGGCTATTAGGATTTCGGATCATTTTATCTAAAGTGTTGACGATTTGCCCAAATTTGGGTCTGTGGTTTCGGTCCTTCTGCCAACAGTCAAGCATTAGCTGATGCAGGGCATTTGGACAATCCATAGGGGGTGGCAGCCGATAGTCCTGCTCAATAGCATTTATTACCTGCGACAAGAAAAAAAGAGATCAATACAGCAGCAATAATGTCTTCATCCCTGAATGGAGGAGGTAGCCAAAGAGGCACTTATTTAATTCATAATGTTCCTTTTCTCAGCTCCTGAGTGTGACTGTCATGGCCAACCACACTTACTGTAGCCTATTTCAGCAAACTACTGTTGTAGCAACACAACACCCTCTAGCTCCCAGCCCTCCTCATGTCATCTCATCCTCTAAGGTGATGCCAGCATTGATCAGCCGACACTGATAAAGGTCCTTAATTGGTGTTTATAATACAAACTCAAGAGGAACCCCAGCTCCCTATTCTGCATGCATAGCCCCAAACCTCCCCCGGGTGATCAAGGAAGACAGAGGTTCATGGCTTCTTCCAGGGGCATATGTTCTCTTGACAGAGGAATGTGACAGGCCTGCAACTCTCCTTCCTCCTGGCTTTATGCATCATACAGTCATATACACAGAACGGGCATTGAAAGAAGAGCAGAAACCTTGTACATTAGAAACAGGCTTTTTCATGGCAACAAAAAACAGAAACGAGGATAAAAACCAGAACTGAGGATACTGCAGTAACTGAAATCAGGGACAACACTCTGAAATGACAGACTTCCCATGGGGATGATAAAAAAGGGGAAAGAACTGAAAGAACCCCAACAGGGCTGGTAGAATGACCTTGATGTCTCTATCTAGCCCCACTAATTGATCAGGGCTGCCACAGCTTTGTTCAGACATGTCTTGCACACTACTAAGGACAGAAATCTCCTTACTTGCCTGGTGAGCTACCCCAAGGCTGTAATGCCTTCCCATGGAAGGACAGTCATATCCATACAGCAGCATGAATACGTTGTTCAGCAGGAAGGCTGCATGGATAAAGTGGAGGATACTGCAGATGGGAGCAGGGAAGGGGTGATACTCAGAGTGCTGTGGCAGTAGAAAGCTGCCACTCCAAGGGAGGGTAAGTGGAAGATCCACGGCAGGCACTCTGGGGTGAGAAGTGGGGTATTTTGAAGGGTTGAAGATGGATTGTATCTTCAGGAAGAGGATAGAGTAGTTGAGTGCTCCTAACATTGTGCTTAGCCAGGATGCTGGGCAGGCTGATCCAAGACAGCTTGGGGCTGGCACTGCTGCTGTCCACATGTGCCAGATGGAATGAGTCCTTCTGCCTCTCCTTCCTCCAAGAGGCAGCGGTGGCTGGAGAAGAAGGTGACCCACTGGGCCTGTAAAAGCCTAACCTGAGAATTCAATGCTGTGGTTTGTGAAGCTCTTGGCTCCCATTCAGGGACTCTCCTGAGAGGTGCAAGCTGTCCCCTCTCCCAGCTCTCTCTCTGGATCGTGGATCCATCCGAGACAGGAGGGGAGGGAGAGCAGGGGAGAGGAGCTCTGGGGAGATGCAGACATCAAGCACTTGGCTCTGGCATTGACTGAATAATTTCCCAAGAAACCTCCTGCCTTGCAGCCAGAAGACACATCCCGCAAGGGGGCACAGGCTGCACTCCCTATTCACTCTCCTGCCTCCCCAGGCGCTCACACCCTAGGGTCAGGAGGCTAAACTACAGTGAGTATGTGCCATGTGCTAACGTGCAGGGTGCACCAGCAGCAATTAAGTGGTGACAGCCTCTGGGGCATGATGCTCTGTGGCACAAGCAGGAAGAGAAGAGGCTGGGGAGGCCTCCAGGAGGGGACAGCAGAGTGCTGAGCATACAGAGGGATACCAGGGTAGGGAGAAGAGCAGTAACATTTGTCTGCAGTAAATGCTTGAAACTGCAAGTGATGACAATGAAACCCTAATGTGAATGGGAAGGCATTTGGCATTTCTGAGAAGGGCATAACTTCTAATACCCTTATTTGTAGCCAGAGAATTGATACAAAAAAACTTTTCAAGTATTCCAGGGGCTGGGACAAGGCCATAAGGTGCTAAAATATCATCTGGTTCAGGCATTAGGGACTTACTTGATCAAATTGTGCACCAGGAAATTGAGGAATTTGCCCTTCTCTGAAGAAACCTGACATGGTGTGGATGGAGTTGTGTTGACCTGAAAAATGTCTAATTTGCCATTCAGGTGGGAGGAGCTGTGAAACCAGGTGGGAGCTTGGGTCTTACTCTCTTTTCCTGTAAGGCAGGGAAGCCTACAGATTCAAGAGTCCACAGATGGATGGACCTGGACGTGCTTCAGGAGCTCTCATGTCAGTGGAAACTTTTATTTTTTTCACTGTCTCCTCCCTTTCCTCCCAGGTATCTGTCTGCCATAACTGAGGTTGTTCACATTAA
Source organism: Nettapus auritus (assembly GCA_011076525.1). NCBI lineage: Eukaryota > Metazoa > Chordata > Aves > Anseriformes > Anatidae > Nettapus > Nettapus auritus. Next base: position 6,677,909 of record CM021785.1, on the reverse strand, counting down.
CCTGATCCTACTGCAGTATATTTTATACAGTCTCTAACCTCTGTGACAGCAGCACAATGGGACCAGAACAAAGGTCAAAGCAAATCCCACTACTTCCTCCAAAGGTGTTGACCTTGGACACATCTCCCATAACAGGAAAGGCTCTGGACGTGCCATCAGCTGAGTCTAGATATAACCATGCTTTGGCCTTGAAATCTGCTCCTGATCTCAGTATTCCTGCTCCTTGTTTCTTAAGAACTCACATCTTGGTTGGTCATATCCCAGTAAGGCCGCTCGCCGTACGACATCACCTCCCACATGACTATGCCATAGCTCCACACATCACTAGCTGATGTGAATTTTCGGTATTGAATTGCCTCAGGTGCTGTCCACCGTATTGGGATCTTCCCACCCTGCAGGAAAAAAGAGAGAGAGAGAGAGGATGGTAGCAGAAAAAGAAAGAACAACTGAAAAAGATGTGTCCAATATATTTTCATCCAACTGGTGAAATCCTAGAAGGAAGGTACCTCAGGACTATCCCTAATACTAAATCAGGATGGCCATGCCTTTGTCTAACCAGGTCCTGGCAACCTTCAAGGATGATGATCCTCCCCAGTTCATCTGGTGATCTGTTGCAGGGCTTTATCACCCTCTCGGGGAAGAAGCTTTTCCTATTATTCAACTTGAACATCCCAAGCTACATTTTTGTCTATTGTCTCATATGATATCATCTGGTAGCACTGCAAAGAGTTTGACTCTTCTTCATAACTGCTCTTCAAGTACTGCAGGTCACCTTTAGGCATCCGTTCAGCCTCCTTTTCATCATATTAAATAAGCCCTGCTCCTTCCATCTGCCTGCTGCTGTACAGTTATCTTCATCATGCCAAAATGCCCATTGTGCTGGTAGAGTCTTTTGTAGAAGAATGGATGACTATGAAATTAGAAAAATTCAAACTGTTTCCCTTTGAAACTCCCTCCAACATTTTGCTGTCACCTAGCTACCTCAGGAGCAGAATAAAAGGAATTAAAACTTTAGCTTTTAGGTATTCAAGCACTGTTAAAATTCAAAAGAGCTATGCCAGACATCTCATCACTAGCAGCTTCAAAAGACTGGTGAGAGATGGTTTCCTACAGATCATGCCCCAGCTATATCAACACTCATCTCCAAGAAGTCCTATCACAGGCATTGCACTGGAGTGATGATCTATGCCTTTGCCAAAAAAAAATGGTACGTGGGAAAACTACTGGCTGCAGTCTTACTGAACATGAAAGTCTTCAAATAAGTCCTTGGTCCTGGTACTCATTTTGTATTCCAAGACAGGCCATGAGTCCTCCGTGGCACTTGTGTCACTGGTACTGTGGTGTTCCTGGGAAGCTGTTAACGTGATCATGAAGCTGTTTTTGAAATTATTTCTCTCTATAATTTCGAAAGATTTTCTGTGAGATCAGTGTCTAATACTGCACGGCTTTGCCCAGCAAGCATTCACACTTCAGTCTGTCATTTCTGGGGCTGAGCCCATGACATGACATGAAAAACGATCATGGCTTCCCAGACAGCAGGACAGCACAGTTGGACACTAATGGTAAAAATACAGAGACTTGCTGCCCTAGCAACAAATCTGTCAGGGTGGCATCTTGCAGGACCCCAAGCTGGGCCATGCTGGAATAAGATATTTCATTATCCACATCTAAAGGCTTTATCAGAGACATGGATGTGTTTGCAGACATGTTTGGAAGAAGGCTCAGTTATCCATAGACATGATTGCAGAGCACATCAACAGCCACTGGAATGACAACTGGCAAGATAAAATCTTCCTTGGTTAATTTATTTTATCTTTGCCATCTGGCATGTTATGCCTATTGTTGGCACCCTGAGAAATGTCTTCTCAACATCAACAGGAGATCTCCCCTTCCTCTCTTTCCCTAACTCTTTCCTGCCCCCCCCATCCCTCCTGCTCTAAAAGCAGCCGTACCAGTGCACTGGTGTAGGTGGGATCAGAAGTGTCATCCTCCAGAAAACGTGAGAGGCCGAAGTCAGACACCTTGCAGACCAGGTTGCTGTTCACCAGGATGTTGCGGGCAGCCAGGTCCCGGTGCACGTAGTTCATATCGGCCAGGTACTTCATGCCTGCTGCGATACCCCGCAGCATGCCCACCAGCTGGATCACTGTGAACTGCCCATCGTTTTGCTTAGGGGAAAAGAAAAGAGTCTGCATGAGAGGAGCAATTCACAGCCTGCCAGGCAAACAGACAGTAGCCTTTATTTTCACCCCATTATGACACAGCTATACCACAAACACCATTAAGTTCCTTCTCAAAGTAAGAGTGTGGAAAGTCAAGAGCTCACGGGGGCTGGAAGTCATGCTCACATGTCCTACAAGCATCACTGCCAATGGCTGTTGTCTGATCTCTGTGCACACCTTGTACAGGAGGGTTCAGAAGAGGCAATCTATTCCTATCAGGTGAATTCAGCATCCAGTCAACACAGTGATTTATTCATTTCAGACTCAATCGTGTAAATATTTAGACAAAGCAGCTGGAGTTGAAGCCCTGCTGTGTAAGAGATCTGGCAGAACTCACCTCCATGTCCACAGAGGCAGAGTTTGTAAATATATCCGAGGGCATGCATAAATGTAGGCACAGCTGCATGTGTTGTATCCCCAGCCGTACATCTACCAATGTGCTGCATTTTGTCATACTGTAACACATAACCTGATCCACCCACAGTCACACCCTGGGAACAAGATGCATTTTTATTGATAATCGGGGTAATTCTTTCTTTGTGGCCTGGTTACAAAGGCCTTTGGGTATGCATTTTTGTTCGGGTACACCTCACCCCTCACCACTCATAAAACAGGGTGCTCAGCTGTTTCCTCAGGGCGATGCAGTGTAAGATGCACAGAAAGGTCTGAAAGGCCTGCAGAGGGGCCACCAGGCTCCAACATGCTCCACGTGCCTTTTGTTTGTGCATTTATGTAACAGCCCTCTGAAACTGAGCTGCACTTCTCTAGTACAACTGAACAAACACACGTAACATGACAGCTCTTGTGCCACTTCTTTTCCTGAGACCACAGATCTCTGCAGCATGCAGCAGCTGCCCCACTGCCAGGGGTTGCTGGGCATAGTTATAGTGGCACAGGGAAAGGACCCCCTACTCCATGCCTCCTCTGGCCCTTCTCTGGGCCTGCATGCTCCTGGAATCTCATACCCTCAAGAAGGAGTCCAGTGAGCCATTCTCCATGAACTCAGTAATGATCATGACTGGTGAACTCTTGGTTACTACTCCCTCCAGGTGGATGACGTTGGGGTGATCAAACTGCCCCATGATGCTGGCCTCGCTCAGAAAATCCCGTCTCTGCTTCTCTGTGTAGCCAGACTTCAGCGTCTTGATGGCCACGAAGATCTCTCTTTTGCCGGGAAGCTTGAGATGCCCACTGCACACCTCACCAAACTCCCCTGTGAACAGAGAGAAACATGTAGGGCTTGTTGACCTTTTGGATCTCTGCCCTCCTCCCTGAGGGACCCCGTTCCTAACAGACCCCGTGAGGCACACCCCTGAGCCGACCACGGCTTTGGATTTCCTCCCTTGTGCCACAGCAAAGGCCTCCTTCCTTCATGTGAACCCATCCTTTGGTGAGGAGTGGTGGACACTGCGCACACGCAGGAATTCCTTGTCTCCAGCATTGGGTGTCATCCAGAGACCACCATGCTGCTGCTAGTCCAGATGGGCTGGGGCTAAGTGTAAGACCTTACTGACAATAGCTTTCCCACTAAATGTAAGACTAAATCCTCACCAAAGTCTGAGACCACAAAGGAGAATGTGCTGCTGAGGGCCAGCCAGCCATTCACAGTTTACCTACCTGCCCCAATCACTTGCTCAATTTTCACACACGAGATATCGATTTCTTTTGCAAATTCCCTGACAGCTTCATTGGGATCTTCGTAGGTAAATGGATCAATATAAATCTTCATCCCTGGAGTCACTGCATAAAGGTGAGGGAGAGAGTCAGACAGACAGGCACAAATGGACAAACGGCTGACATCAAGGACAAGAGAAACCTATTTGTGTACATGGGGTTGTGTGCACACAACTGTAGGCACACGCATGCATGTATAGGCATGTGTGGGCAAGTTTGTGTGTGTGTGTGTGCATGCGTGTGTGTGCTTCTGTGCACAGAGATGCATGTCCATGAGGTGGACCAAAATGCTGTTGACGATGAGGGTCTTTTTTTTTAACCTCGGGAAGCTGCATAATCAAGGGTGTGAAGCAGACACGGCAAAGAAGTTTGAGAAAGAACATGCAGAGCCAGGTTTGCACAGGCCTGGCTTCTAATAAACATTGGGCCCACAGTTGGCACACAGCAGGGAGCTGTTGGCCTTTCTATACTCATTTCGCTGGGCTCTGGCCAGCCCCCAAATTGGGAATCCTGTAGAGATGAGACCACAACTCACTAAATAAGGAGCCCAGCACAGAACCAGAGGCACAGCTCCCAGGTCCATGTGTAGGATGCTGGTCAGACCTATTCAGGCAATGTAAAGGCTTACAGAATCCACGTGCCTTGGCAATCTGCTAACCATAAGCTGTAGCCTTTCTGCAGCAGTCACTGCTGGGAATCTGAGGAGGGACTATGCCTTGGATCGGTGTCTTGAATGACGATATGGCTAAAATGCACCCCAGGCCCGTTAACAGTTCATCTGGTGGCATCTAGCCTATTCCAACAGTTGTGAAGGCACAGCTATTAATGCCATCCCAGCCTGAAGCTGTCATGTTACACACCAGACCCTGGGAGAAAGTGTGAATGTATGTTTACACATGCAGCAAGGACTGACAAACAACTGAGAGTTGCATTTACATAATCTTTCTTGAAGAGTGTCATTTTTACTGGTAAGTTATAGCAATGCAGCCAGAACACTGCTGTTCAGGCAGAGAGCTGCAGTTCAGTACTCTGCCTTTCAGAATATGTTTCCAATGTAAATGCAGAAACACCAGTGAGTCCTATGCAAAAACATTACTGATATTCTACGTGCAAAACCGTTTTCTGAATAAGGCCAGGTCTGTACAGGAACAAGGTATAAAAAGGACAGAAATCCTGAAGATGCAAGTATAATATAATGTAAATGATAACGGAGATATGAACAAAGCAGAATTTCGGTGATCTCTAGTGAGGGAGGAAAAAGGCATTGGAGAGGGCATGCAGCCAGGGGTTGATGAGGAGAATGAGGGTGAGGCAGGCTGCACAGTGAGGTTGAAAGCAGGAATGCTGGGTGTGAGGGAGTGTCTTGCAGTGCATGGGTATATCAGAAGAAGCAGGCTGCAAGAAAGGGCATGTTTTGTATTGTATCTGTTACAGATATAGATATATAACATTACAGATATAAAAATACCTATTATATAGATAGATACAACGCATAACATGGCATATTTATATATATATGTAAAAATATAGATAGATAAATCATATCTACTAGGATTCTGGAAGCACTGGGATGGGCTATGGCAAAGGCACCACGAAGAACAGTGGTCCACAGCATGCAGGCAAGCTGGGGAAGGGGTCTCTCTGCTGCACACAAACTGGGAAAAGCTCAGGAATCTCAGATCTCTCCAGTGGCTTCCTGAAGAAACTCCACCTTGTTAGACCCCAAAGTCAGAAGCTTTCTTAGGGCAAGGATCAAAGGATCTGGCCATGTTTCTTGGAGCCCTGGCCAGCACAGAGGTCCTCTTGTCTTCACACGCACACACGTGCCTGGCTAGAGACCCTGAGCCCTTCCCGCACAACGCAAGGAATGAGTGAACAAGAACACAAACCCAAGTGAGAGCGGACCCCCAGGCCTGGTGGGGGACCATGGTACGTACTGTGGCCACTGGTATAGTGCTGCAGCTTGTCAGTGTACTCGGAGTCGGCACGTTCAAAGCCCCGTCTTCTGGAAAGAAAGGGATTCCTAAGTGCTGTGCACACATTGATCGAGGCTGAGAAATGTGCTGTGGGGGCATCTTTTCCCTTCCTGTTTCCACCATCCCCACTTCTACCCCTGCCACTCTTCCTCTTTAATTGCCATCCCCTCGCAAAGCCCCAGCACAGCGGGCCTCTTAGTATCCAGCCCTGAGGTTCACGCGAGCTCAGGTGGTGCACCCAGACTGACCTACCGATTGCACACAATAATGATGATGACTACAGCAATGAGGAACACCAGTCCTGCTGCAGAGGAGCCGATGATGAGCGGCAGCTTCTCCTGGACACTGGTCTGGTACTCAGCTGACATGCAAGGAAGAAAAAATGTGTTACTGCACTGGTTACAGGGTGGGTAGACACTAATATATTAATCAGGGCCATGCTAACATGTTTCTTGGCATGGATTTTTTCTGTGCTAGCTAGCCCTGTCCCAAGCATGACTCAAGTTGGCTGTGAAGGGGATGCTCCCCAGCAGGAAGGCTGGATGGAGCTACCCTTTTTGGGTGGGAAAGTCAGTCCCATGGAAGCATGCTGTGCCTTGCTACTTGGCCTCAGGGCCAGAAAACTGGCTTGACTTGTCTTATTTAGCTGCACAAATTTGGCAAGTAGAGGTCCAAAGCTCTATTTGTCACCAGCATCTCTGCAGATGAACATCATAAATTTTGCTCCCTCTAAATCCAACTGAATGGATAGGTCCTCATGCCAGAAGAGCATGGCAGAAATTGGCCTAGACTGTATGATTCCCTGCATGGACCACCAAGCATCCATGTCCCTCACCGGTTCTTGCCAGATTGAATAAATGCATGTGACTTGTCAATGCACCCTTGATGGGACTACCAGAAAGGGGACCAGCACCACTACCCGTGTATCTCCATCTTGTTCAAGTCTCTGTAGAACTTATTTTACATTATGCAGTGACAGCTGAAGACTTACCTTCAGTCATGGTCTGGAAATACATCTTGCCACTATACCGGCCATACCCAGCCACAGTACGTGCCCGCACTTGGAAGACGTAGATGGTGCCAGCTTTGAGGTTTTGCACTGTCACAGTGTTGGTGGGGCTCTTCACTGTTGTTGAATTTAACTCACTAAGATCCTGCCAAGAAAATACACATACGTCATCAGAAGAGAGAGCCCAGGCACTGGACCCTGCTCCAGAATCAGGCACGGCATTTCTAGAAAGAAACACAGAACAAGACAGAATGGGTGGCACAGGTTCAGCGACTGGGAAAACCACAGACCTTAACAAAACGTTCATTTCTCCAAGTCTGTCTGCCAGCAGGGAACTACAGAAGAAGGAATGTGAGTAATGACATCACTTGGCTAAATGCCACATCTCAGAAAATGCTCTGATAAAGATGTTAGCCCCAAACATCAGGTCTCCAAGTCTTGACCTCAATGGGAATAAGAATTGCTCCCCTCTTCTGCACCCACTTTCTGTTAGCACCATTCCTCACTCTGTCCTGTATCTGATCCAGCCCCAGCACCTTGTATGTTTGATCTTCCCCACTTTCCTTGGCATATGCTGGAGGTAAAGCCCACCTGAACAAAGGGTTTTGGTTCTCAGAAGTACTGCAACCACCCCTCCGCACAAGGCCTGCTTCACCAGTAACCATGGTTAAGATTTCAAACCTAAGGAACTGAAGATGAGCTGCCAATGTGATTCCCCTATAAAAGGACACACACAGACACTGATTTCTAAATGACATTCCTGTAGCTATGTTGAAAGTGCTTATCCTTTCCGGTAACACCTCCAATCTGGCAGGTCAGGTTGCCTTGGCAGGATCACTGGTTGCAACAGATCAGTAGCTGACAGCTCAAAATCTGCGCTGGCAAGTTCGCACGGGAGTTACTGAGAACTAACTACTAACTTCAAGTCACTGCAAAGGGCTCGGCAAGCCCAACAAATCCCACCCAGCACAGGCTTGCCAGCGAGGTGAGATAACCTCACTTCTCACGAGCAAGCAGGCAGGGACTGACAAAGAAGTCAGGCAGACACGGTCTGCACAACCCCATCAAGTGGGACCTGTGATTGAGGGACTTCTCTCAGCTGTGAAACTCCACTGGGGTGGCAGGGAGGAATTTCTTCATGCTGCCATGAGATCAAATTGAGACTCCCAGCAAGGAAGGTGAGAGACACATCCATTCCTCCTCACCAACGTCTTCAGCAATGGACTCCTGAAGGACAGAAGGTATTAAATAGGCAATCAGGCACAAGCCGTCCTCTTCTTGTGTTGAACTGAGACTTCCTCACACTGTGGTGCAAGTTGTGCACTCTGTTGCTGTCATACTGCTTTGGCTGCCCTTGCTTATGATGAAGCAAAAGTCAATACAGAGCCACTCAGCTTTGTTTGCTCCTCGCCTGGAAGGGGCTGTGTCATGCTCTTGTCTTAGCCCTCCCAGCTTCTGGAGCAGAGGATGAGTCAGAGACTGTCTCAGCCACCACTGAATGATGGAGCTTGCCTTTAGGGCAGCCGATCTCCTTCCTTTTCCTCCCTGCACACTGCTGCCCATCTGTTGACTTTGCTTTCACGTTCAGCCACTTCTGAGAACAGATCTGGTGCCCTCACTCACAAGCTGTTCCAGAGGATGCTCTGCAGCCAGATGCTGGGGTATAAGCAGCGTTAAAGGCCCACAAAGAACAGCCATTCTCTGCAGTGCTGCAAACAGCAGTCTGCTGCACCAGTATCCTTTTCACATTCATGGGAGAGTCTGGTGGCTCATGCTGGAGTAGAATTGCAAGTGCACTGGTATTTGTACGATAGATTACGCTCATGACCTTGGTTTGTGCAGACTAAGCTGGAGAGCAGACAAAAGAGAACATTCAGGGAGTTTATTTATTCTTGTATTCAGTTTTTGATTCAGCAGTGCTCTGGTGTGGGTAGCTGGTAAGAGAGTGGTCTGGCAGGAATGTATTTCTCCAAGTATGCAGTCAAACCTGGAGGCTTGGAACTGCTGATGGCATATCACTGCAGCACCATGCACAGCAGCTCTGCAAATGCCAGAGACTCCACTATTTAGAGTGTTCAGGAACAGTTTTATCCATGTAGGCCTGGCACTGAAGGTGCTTGGTATCATTGGGGTGATTGGTACTTAGGCTAATGACAATTAAAAGCTCCAGTACAGGTACTTAGATAAAAAGATCAAGACAAGATTTTCTCACAGAAAACTTACTGCCTTGTTTGCCTGAGCAGGCCTCAACACTCCCTTGGACCTCTTCCCAGGGAGGTGAGGAGAGAAATAGGTCAGCAAGTGTTTACAGTTTTAGTGCCCAAGGGCTTGGATGAAACCTCCCAGGCCTTTGGAGGGCATTAACATGGTTGTTTTAAAATCATTTGTCCAAGTGTTCAAGGGAACCTCATCCCCACAGACCCTCATCCTGGAGGACTTTAAATTGAATGCCATAGGTAGACTAATCATGGTTTGTAGGCTAGGAAATGATGTCTGTCTGTCTCAGGAAGCTGTTTTCACGCCTGTGCTATCCTATAATCCCCTCTTGCAAGCAAAGAATATTCACATGTCTCCGCAGTCCCATAGCTGGAACCAGGGGGAGTGCAACTCCAGTATAATCGCTCTCCTCAAACCTCCCCAGCACCTTCCATGAAGCTGGGTAAAGGCTTTAGAATGGCTTGCCAAATCTCTTATCAAACCTACTCTTTCCCTTTGGCTTATTGCTCAGACATCATCGCTTCAGCAACCTGCTTGTTCACTTCAGACACTGCTCTTCTACCCTTCCGAGCTTCTCTGGCAAGTCCGGGGCATCCCAAGTGGTTTAAAGTCTATGTCCCTTTGCTGTTTCTCCTACCTTGCTTTTGCAGGGCTTTTCCTGCTGATTTTGGTTTGAGTTTGGAAATCCTAATTCAAAATAACATACTTCTAACTTCCTGATAGATTTGATCTTGAGTCCTCATCTGATTCCCCTTCCTCTAAGCCAAATCTAAGCAGAAACCCAAGGCTGATCTACAAAGAGTTTCTTGAAACACACATAGTCTGTGAAATGCCCAAAGGATTTGCAGAAGTGGCTTCTAATAAGTCATGTTTTATCAGCCAAGAAAAAAAAAAAAAGGCAAGGAAAAATGTCAAGCAGCTTAATCTGGCAGACAGCTGCTCTGTGCGTGTCAACAGCAGCAGTCTGCTGTGGTTCCTGAAGCAAACAGTGCCACACACACAAAGCTAGCCCATAGCTGGATACCAACTAATAACACATCTGAATTTCAGCCCCATTAGGAAGGATGCTCAGAGGTGGTAAGAGGGCCCTGTTGGCCACTTTAGGGATGGATCCATGGGGCCCGCAGCTCCCATGCTCTTCTGGGGTGAGAAATGAGTGTCTGTATGGACAGCAGCAGTCTGGGTGTTAGCAGAGAGGTTGTGGCTCTAATAAAGCTGCCTCTTCAACCCTCAAGACACTATGGGATGGCAAAGGAGGAGGAGAGTTAATGAATCCAGAACTGATCCGTAGTGAGGCTGAGTACAGCCTCAAAGGAGGCTGTAGCGAGGTGGGGGTTGGTCTGTTCTCCCACGTGCCTGGTGACAGGACGAGGGGGAATGGGCTTAAGTTGCGCCAGGGGAATTTTAGGTTGGATCTTGGGAAGAACTTCTTTACCGAAAGGGTTGTTAGACATTGGAACGCGCTGCCCAGGGAAGTGGTGGAGTCACCATCCCTGGAGGTCTTTAAAAGACGTTTAGATGTAGAGCTTAGGGATATGGTTTAGTGGGGACTGTTAGTGTTAGGTCAGAGGTTGGACTCGATGATCTTGAGGTCTCTTCCAACCTAGAAATTCTGTGATTCTGTGATTCTGTGAAACATCCTGCACCCAAAGCACTGATCAGCTGAAGCATTTGAATACATTGGCTGCTGCTCTCTGCTACCAGATCAAATCTTGGGTGTGCAACTGGGACTTCAGAGTAAAGGCTAACAAAGAGCAGTTTAAGGACGTGCCTTCTGAGAACGACGTACAACTTTGTGGAGATAAAGACACACTTTTCTTCTTCAACCAAAGCACTGGCAAAAAAAAAAAAGTTATACCAAGATGTTCAAATACCAGAACAGAGAGAGCTGCAGCAACATACTTGGGGCAGCTGGTGCTGTCCTCTCTGCCAGTGCCAGCACCCTCCCAGGAATCGAGTGCCAAGAAAACCATTGCCCAAGTGCAGCTTGGGCTGCTTGTCCTTGTGATCAGGGACAAACTGTGTCCAAATCTCTGACAACAGTGGGATTACCTTATACATGATTACTTTGTGGTTGGCTGCCAGGAGAGGCTATGAACAGCAGCTTCCCCTTTAGTCAAAAACTGCCTCTGTTTACAGCCTTCCCCAGAAAACCAAGGGGAAGGGGGAGAAAGAAAGAGGATGAGATTAAGAGAAAGTAAGACTGGGAGAAAGAACTCCTTGAGATCATTCTGCGTGTCCCCAGGGAAAGGACCCCTCTTGCTTTCCAGATCTGTCTTGTTACTTTCTCATCCATCTTGCCACATATTCTGGGATCATTTCCAAGGGTCAAATAAAATGCTGTGATTTATGCAATATAGGTCAGGACCTATTTAACAGCCTACAGAGAAGCTCCCCCACCTCCCCATTCTCCCTCTGGCTCTTGGTGATGAGAAAATAGGTCACAGGCAGGCAGTGGGGGGGATTAATCATTTCTTCCAGCAACTGCTGGGAAAAAAAAAAAATCAGTTCCATTTAATCATAAAGCTTTTTAATTAGTTAGTTTGCATTTTTAACATATAGTTTATAAGCTCTTGTGCAAGGGGGCAGACTCTTGGAAGGAGAAATCTCCTGCTTACCAGTCCCCACCTCCCCTGGGTATCACAGACGAAGTTCACCAGCCATGCAGAGCTTGGCAGGTTCTGGGACCAACATCAGCACGGCCTTCAGGTCCCTCAGCAGCCACACAGCTCCAGACCCACAGGACACAACTCCTCCATAGGGAAGAGGTGGAAGGGACATGCTCCTCAGGGACGAAAGAGTCAGAGCTGTGTGATCCCTACACATCAGCCTCCCCCCGAGTCGAATCAGTAGTGCAATATGTTCCTTACATGCAGTGCCCTAGCATCAGGGTCACCTGGAACCACACTGGGCTCCAAAAGGCTGCAGTGAGATAAATGACCTCCTCAGTAGTGGTTAGACAAATGCAGCAGCCAGTGTATGCCCTTTGTGCCACCTCCTCTCCCAAAACCCTGCAGCTGAACCCTGCCAAGGTCCCGCAGTACCTTCTCATAATATTGCAGCTCGTAATCCAGGATGACTCCATTGGGTTGGTCAGGCTGAGACCACGAGAGGGTAATGCTGTCCACAGTGCGGCTGACCTGGTGCATGATAGATACAGCTGAAGGAGCTGGAAGAGAGATAGAGAGAGAGACAAAGGCCTCAGTCATAATTAGAAACCATGTAGGGGAGCATCTCTGACAGCAAAACTGGAGAGAGAACATTCCCAGGTGACATGACCCTAGGTTTGGAGCAAACAGAGCCGTATTCCCCTGGAAAAGTTCTACAAGCCCAGCAATATGTCATCCTCCCTGCTTGCCATGGAGAAGTAGGAGGTTTTGTACTTTGAAATTTGCACAGAGAAGCTTCATAAGGCACAGACAGATGCAGGAAGCAAGCAGCTTCTCTCCTCCTCGGTATGCTGGGTCTGCAAGTTGAACATGCCAATCAAGGGAGGTTCACGCAGCAGCCTGCGCATGCAACATAAACCTGACCTGACATGCTGACAATGGTGAGTTCTCTTCCTCGTCAGAATGCCCTGGAAATAGTACACCCAGAGACTTTTCCCACCGAGTACAACGGACCTTCCAGCAGCTCCTCAGACAATCCAGCCAGCTGTCCACCCCTGGCACTGCCCTGCACTGCTCATGAGGTCTGACACATGGCTGGAACATTTGAGCCATTCTGATCCCGTTTGCTGTGGACCCGGGCAGGTGAACAAGCAGCCCGGACTGCTTCAGATCTGTTTAGCTCGGGTGTCGATGGCAGAGATGCCGCAGCACTGCAGGTACCATCCTACAGCTCTCGGCCTGCGCTAAAGGAGCTGACACACACAGATGCCTGTGCCGATTCCTCTTCTGTGGCTGATACCGGTGAGCTGAGCATCCTTGCCCACCCTCCACCCTGACTGCTGGTGGCACTTCCAACACAGCCTCCACTGATGTTAGACTGGAGGCTTCTCCAGACCTCAAAAAGCAGCAAATCCAGACTTGGAGAGCGATAACTCTAGCACAGTGTCAGCCCAGGCAAGCTTGACAGAGCAGGCTCCCTGCATCAGCAGCTTCAGGGCAGAGGGGAAGCCTCAGGGGTGGGAGAGGACTAGAAAGTGGAAGTGAGAATGCTTCTCCATCACTCACATTCCAGGCCTGTTACAAATGGATGCAGAGAGGCTTGCACTCAGAAGTGCTTTTACCAGGTCCAAACCTTTCAATACTTCACGGAAGAACGACCCACTTGACACCCGCTCTGAGAAACAGCTTGGAGGAGTGGCACAGAAAGTAAAGCTCACCCACCTCCAGCCTGGTTTTCCTTGGCATCATGAACAGTGACAGAAACTGTGCCAGCTGAGGATGTGGATTCACAACAATAGTAGGACTGTGCTGCTTCAACCAGCGCGGCTACAAGCACGTTCTTGCACAGCAAGAAAACTCGATGCCAAAGCATCACCTCCTCCCAAACTCCAATCCCTCAATCCTTTTCTGGTCAAGCCAAGGCTTTTGAGACACAAACTGATTGCTCACCAGTCTCCAGGGATGGGGCATCCACAGCTTCTCTGGGCAACCTGTACCAGTGCCTCACTACCCTCTGAGTGAAGAATTTCCTCCTAACCGCTAATCTAAATCTCCCCTTGTTTAGTTTAAAACCATTCCCCCTTGTCCTGTCATTATCCTACTGAGCAAAGAGTCCCTCTCCATCTTTTTTATAAGGCTAAGCAAAGATGGCAAAAGACTCAAAATATCTAAGCTGACTTCCCTGAACTGTTGTTTCTGAATAAGCTACACACGGGTTACTTCCACTGGGCTTCTGAGTGTTTCAAAGGAAAGACAGAACAAACTAAAAAAAGGAGAAGGACAAAAAAAATTTTTGTTCTTTCAGCCTGCTTTGTGCCAAAGCCTACTTTGTGCCAAAGTAGTGCCCAGAGCACAGCTGGGCTGCTAATGCCAAAGATTCGATGGCAGCACTTAACCTGGCACTGAGGGATCCATCACCTTCTTCCATGAACAGTGACTTCTCTTTGTTTCCTTGTGACAACAGGGTGACCACTTCCAGGCGCAAGCTTTGCCCAGTGCCAGACACTCCCTTAACCATTGTTAAGGTTCTCCCTTACTCATGGGAGGGATTTGAATTCATGTGGATGCCGGAGACCTACCCTGTGACACATAAAGCAGATCAAATTTGGAGCATCCCCGGTCTCAGAGCCACCATCACTGTGGATGTGTGAGCAGGGGCAGGTTTATCCTGAAGGTGTCTCCAGGTGCATGCATACAGCAACGATCCAAAATATAAATAGAGCTGCATTTCCTCAGTAGAGGGAACTTGGCTTGATTGAAACCCTCGGACCCCACATCACTGTGAGGCAAAATGAATAATTCAAGCCCCTGAAAGGCACTTCCCTACATCATCGTTATCTGGTACGGCCTCGGATTCTTTGGATGCCTCTTAGCAGAGCCCTGCGGCTGGAGAAATAAACCGTGCCAAAACCACTGCTGGAGTGTAAAACATGCTTAATGAAAATCCGCTGATGTAAAAAGGCAGATGACCTGTCCCCTGCTGTAACAAAACCTGCAGTGCATTGTGAGGGGAGGCAGCAAACACCTCTCATGTTATGACCTCCCTGGTGCGGAAGCATGGAGGAATGTTAGGGATACTTCTACAGCCTTCACCCCAAGCATCTGTACTGCCACACAGCACCGAGCACAGCCAGATCCTCGTCTTGGCTGGGGCTTGGAGCTTTTGCAATTAATCCCATAGGCTCTGAACTGGCTTCCCTGGCTCAGGGGCAGCGCTGCCTGTAAAAGAGTCTGGATAAATCTGCAGAGGTGTTTTTTCTGGTGTTGTTGTTGTTTTGTTGTGTTTGTTTTGTTTTTTATGGCCCCCACACAGTGTTAGCAGCTGCCTGAGTTCACTACCTGGAAACACACAAGAAGGACAGGGTTCAAGACATACTTCACTCTTAGGTCTTGACAGCAGAGCCACACACCTGGAACCTCCCCAGCGGAGAGGTATAACCACTGAGTTTTGCCAACATTGCAATGACAGCTAAACCAGCAGTGTCCTCACCAGACACCCTGGTCTAATGCTCCAAGAGCATGCCTGGACCACTGAGCTCCTCCTGCCTCGAGCAATGCCCCTTGCAGTCCCATGGTGAAGCGTCTCTTGGAGCCGGGACATCCTTCCCTCACTGCTCTGCCCCTCTCACTCCCTACCTTCCTTGCTGGAAACACCTGAGACTGGAATCAAAGTCTGGATGGAGGATCTGAACTGGATTCCTCCAGCAGGCTGGACCGTAGCCCAAAGCAAAGAGCTCTCACCGCGCAGCATATCAGGACAACTGTGCTGGCATACTTCAGGTGCCTTTGTGGAAAGATTGGGATCATACGTCCTGCTTGACTGACCATCTCCAACAAAAAGTCAAATGCCTGCTGGGGCGGAAACGTAAAGTCATGACTTGATTTGGCAACAGAAGCACCACAAGGCTGTTCAGTCCAATGAGTATTTAACATTTACACAAGCAGTGGAGCAGCTTCAATAGCACAGAAGGCTTCGTGCACGTGCAAGGGTTAGTCTTTGTGACTTAGACCCACCAGTGTCAAGGTGGGCCTGAAAGACATCCTGCACTCTAACTTCGAGAAATGGGAAAGGAAAGGCCTTCTTTCCTCTGTGTTTTGCACCATAGCCATGCTGTGGACTAAATTTGCCAATGAAAAAGAAATAAACCTGGCATCATGGTGCTTGGTAGCTCCCAGGGCAGTGTTTCTAGCCTACGTAATCAGCGCAGGTGCCTTACTTGTGTATAGCTGAACGTCAGGATCTTTCCACATTTTCTCATTCGTGATCTGTGTATCTATTTAAAAAGCTGCCCGCTGCGATCTGCCACCCATTTTGCAGCTAGCCCCCCACCTCTTCCACTCGCCAGGCCTGCAGGCTCAGCCTTCCACTCGTTGCCTGTTTGTGGGTCAGCGCTGCTGAGACCACGGCGTAATCAAAGTGTCTCCATTCCTCTTCTGGATTAGCTGCAAGAGTCGGGTTACAGGCAGCAAAACCGCTATCTCTGATCACTTTAATACCACTAACCCATGTTATGTCAGACAGAGTCAACATTTGCTCTGGAAAACACTCATGACAGAGAGAGAGCAAAGCCAATCCAGCCCACGGCCTCTCCCCAGCAACACTTTGAAATTACCCAGGGGAAAGAAGAGGTGAACAGCTGGGAGTTTTCCAGCATCTCTTTGGAGCCCTTCTGACAGATCTTGGTCCCTGAAGTGTCGGGTTACTGGACAGGGAACTGCTTTTATTATTAGAGGGTCAGCGGGGAATTCTGGCATTTTCAATTACCCGCCTGCAGAAGCGGCTGTGATCTTGGGGTCAGGATTAACTGCATGACCTTCAGCTGAAGACGGAGTGGCAGGGAAATGCACCGTGATGCTGCAAGGCACCAGCTAGTCCAGAGGCCAAGGGACAGAGCCGTAAACGGGGAGACGGGGAGAAGGCTGCTGACAGAGCATCTGGCAGCAGATGCCTGAACTACTGCAACTGCCCTGCAAATGCAACAAAAGCAGATACTTGGGAAACCCACTGGGAAAAGCGGGATAGTTTCACTTTTAGTGCATTTACCCAAGGATTCAACTTTAGTGGGTGACCCAGGTAGCTCCAACATGGCCAACAGACCCTCTGACGTGGGGAGTGGGATCCCCCGTAGTACCACAGCAGCACATTCCCCAGTACAGGGCTCCCGGGATGCCCAGAAGTCTCACCTGTCTCTTTGCTCCGTGCCCTGCACAACTCGAGCAGCTCACTCTGATGAGACTAAAGGGCGATGCCATGAAGCAACAAGGACGGTGCTGTGATCAGTCATGGAGCACGGGTTGCTCCAACCGTGAGGCCACAGGGCCTGGTGACATCTGGGCTGGGATCCAGGCTCCAGAGGCACTCAAAAAGGTTTGAAATGACAGAAAGACACAATGCGCCCATGCAAGGCTGCAGGCAGGTAAAATATACATGCATGCCTGCCTCCCCATAGGGCTTCGGTGAATTCTGAAGGATGATCTTCCTGGAATTACTGTAAAAGACAGCTGTCCTGGGACTGTGAAGAAGAATGATGCCTGCTGCTGTGCATCCATTTGGACACACCGAGTTTTGCTAATTTGAGACTGAACTTGTTCCGTTGCTTCTTCCACAGCAGACTCTGCCAGGTTGGGTTCCCTCTATGTGCTGGGAAGTTCTGGAAATGCCAGGTTGTTTTTTTCCTGGAAAGAGCATTTCCTGCCCAGCCCTCCTCCACTCTTGCCAGTGGCAGTGACGAGCACGGACCAGGCAGTGGTAGGACAGGCACAGTGAGGACATTCCTGCCTAAACTGAGCCAGGCAGTGACTTATCATCTTGCACATGAACAGAGGGGAATACCAAATCGCAGGGACTCAGAGATGGGCCAAGGAAAAAAGAGCCAGGTAGCTACGTTAACCCAATACGATACAACCATCTATTATGGTCAACATAAATGCACCATTGATCAATATCACCCCCAAACGTATGCTCAGCTGTTCAAACACCATGACCCTGAAATATTTGCTAGTGGCACCTCTCCTTGGGTCTGGCCTGTGTCTGCAGCCTCACATACCTGCCTCTGGTATCTCTACCTGCATAAATGCTGTCACTCAGTGCCTTGTGCGCATGCAAGCAATTAGCACTGAAGATTGTTTGCCAAGTGGAACAGTAAAGATAAATCACCCCTCTTGAACACATAAGCAAAAGGTGAGCACCTGAGCCACTCTCTGTTGGCTCCCAGCACTCACACACAGCAGGGATGGCAGCACGTTGCAGGGAGAGGGAAGCACTGATCCATCAGAGAGGACTTTCCGCCTCCATCCATCATGGACGAGCTTTTGTTTCCTGCACAAAGTCAGATCCAGATGCTATGGAACAGGTTTCTGAAACCCCAGGTAGGTGTGGAAAAAAAAAAAAATGATCCTCAAACTCACAAAGTAATTTATGCAACAGGGAAACCTGGGAGTCAGCAAGCGGAGGAGCCCACAGAGCTGCTAGTGGGAGGAGGCGAGCATCTGCTAGGACAGCACTCGCCATGCAGCTTATGCCCTGCTTTGCCAGCATCCCTCCAACTGTCCACGACGGAGGCAGAAAGAGGAGTCCTGAAGAGCCAGTAGCTGGCAAACTTCCTACCATCTGGGAGCCCTGGCTCCACGAAGTCTCCAGTGGCAGAGGTGGGCAGCAAATGTCAAGCTACATCAGATTTTAGTGGCAATGGCCCCGCGTGTGAGGCAGCCAGGGTGAAGGTGGGAATTGGGGATGAAGAGGAGGACATGGGACATACCCTCCCGTAGTAAGGGGCAGTGGGAGAAGAAGGACTGGAGAGCCAAGACAGCAGGCTGCAGGGCTGTGGTGTGGTCCTGCCGCCACAACACAAGCTGTGGATGAACTTTGCTTTCACTGAGACATTCCTGTGTAGGCAGTGTCCACAGACAAGAAGGTTCAATTGCTGTTTGTGCCAAGGAGTTGCAAAATTTTCCATGTAGAGCATTGTGAGGACCTGTTCTTGCTAAGGGTTTAGGCCTGGCTAGCATAGATGGCTACTTGGTTCCATACAGAGCATAAGATCTGGTTGTTTATGTCTGATAAGGGAAGTAACCATGGGGATGCCAAGATTTCAGGTGGTTTTGGGTTTAGGGAGCAGGCCAAGCTGTCAAGCATGTACAGTGAAGTCTCCCAAAGAAGAAAGGGACCTCAGGAATATCCCTAAACACTCCTGCTTGCCCTATCACATAGGAAAACAGGCTTCTACCCTGCCTCCTCTACATGGGAGATGGCTCCACAGCTCAGGAAGTTTCTGCTTTTCTGCCTTTCTAACAGTATCACCAGGCACTCTGTACCATCTGTTTCTCCTTCTCCTTTAATAGATCTTCTGCCTTTTTGGTGTCCCTCCAGCCTACCATATCCTTACAGGCAGCAATTAAATCTCCTTCACCAAGACTAAAGACACAACGCCTCGTTGGTCTCCTCTTTATAACGTGAGTTCTCCTGGGTCACCTTATTGGCCTTTCCCTGTACCTAGTCCCAGCACAGTTCAGCTCTCTTGAACGTGGGTAACCAGGCATAGATGTAATGACCACCTGAAGTTTCGCCCTGATTTTTGAAATGGCAGTGAGATTTCACGACAGCTGGCGTACATACCTTGCTGTATGCAGTCCAGTCTTGCATTTGATATTTTTTCATGAGCTCACGGGCACCACGGGACATCCTGGTCCTATAGACAATATCTAGCTGGGATGCAAGCATTTGGGCAGTGGTATCTACCACAACGCAGAAATTTAAACCCTAACAATGTCTGACATGAAGCTAGTGCACTAGTATGAGCTGTACAAGGCCTGGACAAAGGACCCATGTCACAACACACTGATCTCACCGTAATAATAATGCAAATAAACAGAACAAGTCATCTGTATCCACACAATAGAGGAGAGGATGGGCCACGGAACAATGCTGCCTGCTGCGGATGCTTCTCCTGATCAGTTTATTAGGAACAAATATTATCTGTTTCTGATGTCAAATGCTAGCTGGTACTCACAGTGTGGTACTTGTCCCAGAGCTTTATTGCAGCTCATTTGGGTTCTGTTTGCAGCCAAGAGCCTCTGACACTGGAATTAATCATCCCTTCTTATCCTGCATGACAAAAGCGTCCCGCACAAAAGGGACGCATTCTCAAAAATCTGGATGTTCTTGTTCTCCCAAGCACTGGGAGGTCTTGAAATTGTCTGTATAATCTGGAGATCAGCGTTTTCTCCTCCCTTCTCAACGAGCAGAAGCCACAGCCTGATATTGAGGGCAGCCCTTCCCATGTGCTTTTTAAGACATCCCTGCCCAAGAAGCCCTTTCCCTCCACGGGTTTCCCAGGGCACTCAGCTTCGAACGGATCCTGAAAATCCTCCCAGCACCAAGATTTTCCCCCTCCTTAGACTTCCCCAAAGAATAGCCACAAATTAGCAAGCAGAGGCTGTGTGCTACCACAAGTGAGAGGGTTGACACATAGCATGGTCCTCAATTAGTCAAGTGTCATTATCCCAAGCACTGGGCCATGCTCAGCTCCTTGACCCCTGGCTTCCCTCCTGCTCCTTCGCTACTAGGACGCTGGCATGGCTCTCAGCTTTCCTCTCAGCCACCCTCTTGGCACAGATCTCTTGCTCTGGAATGACTGAGAAAAGGGTTTTTTTTTTTGTGGCACCATGCATCCTGAAACACGGTGTGTTTGTTTTCTTTTGCATATCATGGTCCTTTAGGACAGGAGTGGATGTGCCAGACGGAAAGTCCTGGACCTCCCTCCTTGGAGAGCTGCTGGGCTTTATGGGCGAGGAACCACCTGGCCGCAGGGTGAACGGTGTGTCACCTTCTCTGATCTCAAGTTTCTCTTTAGGGTCAGCTGTCACCATGCCATCACATCCACCAGCTTCACTCCTCCAGTCCCACTCGGTGTTTGCGCTCTACAGGGGTTGTTTTCCCACTCTCACACAACAGCTTTTCCCTGGGATGCCGAAGAATTTATGGTATCTGAAGGTTAAAGATGCTGCTGCTGCTATGTCATCTCTGCTCACCCTCAAAAGCACCAAACGCAGGTACTGCACCTGTCCCCCAGCAGTCACCCATTTATCCCTGGGTGAACCAGGGTGATTTTGCTTTGCTTTCTAAGGCCAGCTTTCAATATGCAACCATGCACGTTGATATTTTCTAAGGTCAGCTTTCAATATACAACCTTCTCATTCACGTGCAGTTGCCGGTGTGTTGTCCATGCACAGCCACCCCGCCCCAAATCACTTCTTGTGATGGTGGTGGGCATCACCTGGCTGCCACAGGAGCAAAACCCCATCACCTGCTCAATCCCTTGCTCTGTCTGAAACCAGAGCCTCCCCATGCAAAGAGGCCAGCTATAGCCACAGTTCCCAGGCTCATCCCTCCTCTTCCTCTGCTTACCCTCCTCTCATGGGTACAACACCCTCTGTTCTCCTGTCCCAGCCCTGCCTTTGTGTCTGCAGCTTACGTTACCAACTGCTAATGATCTACATGGAGGCTGCCAGGCAGTGTAAGCTGAAGAATTCAGAGCCTCTAATTACAGAGGAATTAGCAAGCAGTTACTGTTTAGTGCTAATGAATAGATATATTAAAAGAGACATCACACAGGCTGAGAAGTGTGAGTCCTGATAATAAAGGAGAATCAAACAAGAATACCTGCTTTCAGGTATTCTGATGCCATATTGAAAATACTGTGATTACATGACCCTGAGCTAATCAGCAGTCACTCTGACGGTTCGTGGATGACCAAAACGTTTCTGCATGTTTCTCTGGCTCAGCACTCCGTATGCCCAACCGAGAGATGCCCACCTAAACCACAGCTGCTGTACATCAGCCCAAACAGTCCTGAAGGTAATGCAGTGCCCAGGGCAGCCTGGGGCACGTTCACAATCCCTGCACACAGACGGACCACAGAAACTTGCTTCTTCCCTCACAGGCTCGTACCATATTGGTGCACTTTCACTGCACAATTGGATTAAGTACGGGACCAGCCCCAAGAGGTGCTCCAGCTCCAGATGGCTTCCAGGAGGGATGGGGAGAGCAGCCCCTGACCAGCAGCCCTGTGGGGCACTCTGCCATCAGCACAGCTGCCACTTGTGGCTCTCCTAGGATGCCGCACTGCCAACAACCCAGATTAATCCCTTCCAGAGTAAAACCTGGGGGGAGCAGCCCCCTGGGCCAGCACGGAAGCTGGTAGCCCTGAGTGAAACCCCTCCAGCTCTGCCACTTGGTCCACAAGCAATGGAGAGGGGCCTGTGAGCACTGGTAGGTGGCTTGCAGCAGCACAGGACCTGGAGAAGCTTCCCAGGCAGCTATTCCGTATACCTGGCTCCCAGCTCCTCATCTCTACAGCCTTCCTCTGCTTTCAGGACCAGTTCTGGCATTTGGGCTGTGCTTTCTCTGAGCAGAGATTGCAGCTGGTGTTGAAACGCTGGAGCTGATCTTACCTTCTCTCCTCGGGAGGCTGGAGCACCAGCAGGGGCTGCCAGTAGCTGTGAAAGCTGCTGCTGTGCCTGCAGTGCTGCCAGCAGCCAGGATTAAAGGCACCTATGGTGTGTGCACCTGCTGGCACCAAAAAAAAAACACCTCGGAAGAAGATACGTGTCCGATGCCAGAGGGATATGCTGAGACACCAGAGGACTGTGACATGAGCTGGTCTGCTGGGGTAGCTGGGATGGCAGCTCTGCTGTGGAGCACATTCCAGCTTTTCACTGAAATAAGGGGTATTTTTCTTATCTGAGGCTTGGGATTCATCCAGGATTTGCCAGGCCACCGCATCTGCCCGTGTACTTTTATCATCACTTGTTATAGAGCAAGAAACACCATGCCACATCTTCCCTCCCCGTCAAGTCCTCCTCACCACATAGGCTTTCACCCAGCACCTCTTACCCAGGGGATCAGCCTCCGCCTCCCACTTCCCTTCCCTGGGGTCTCAGCCTGGAGGGGCCCGGTGGGTGACAAGCGCTTGCTTCTTACCAGCCTGGTTGGTGGTGATGTTCACTGACGCAAACTGCGGGGAGAAGGGGCTCTGGTCGGTGACGCCGTTCACCGCCTGGATCTCGAAGGTGTACTGCGTGTGGGCCAGCAGGTCGCTGATGTAGATGCGAGGCTCCGTCAAGCCCAGCTGGCGCGGGGCGAACTGCACGTTGTCCCCGCAGCGCGTGCAGGCCCCGCGGCCGGCGCCGCAGCTCTTGCAGATGATGTTATACACCAGGTCCTCCCGGCCCCCTGAGTCCCGCGGTGGGGTCCACTCCAGCATCAGAGAGGTTTCGTTCACGCTGGAGATCACGGCCTGGGGGGCGGATGGGATGGCTGTGAAGGGAATAGACAGAAAGGTGTGAGAGATGGAGCCCCGCTCGTTGCTACAGGATCTGTGCCATTGCAGTCTGTCCTGCACCACCTCTTCCCCAGACCCAGACAAGACACGGCTTGGTGCTTCTCTTAGTGTCAGAGGTGTGTGCAGCAAGCTGAACAGCCAAAAGCAGGAGTGGGAACAAAACCTGCCTACTTAACCCAGGCCAACCCCTGCTGATATGACCGCACAGTGCCCATGACAAAATTCACCAGTTATTTTTTGTAGTTTCTAGCTCCTAGCCTTTGCACTAAACCCTTGAGTGCCTACACACACGTCTTTGCATTCAGGTGCAGCCCTACACTGAAGTCATCCCACAGAGTAGAGCAGCCCAAATTTATATTCTGTATGATGTGCAATGTTTACAAGCATGAACTGGCCCAGGGTAAGAAAAAGCAGAAAAGGGCACTCCAGACAAGGGGCTCTGAGCACCCTGGCCTTTCAGACAGTGGCCAGCAGGAAATCTCCTCCGAAATCCCACTGAGACAGAGATCTTTGTGCTCTGACTGATGTCTCCTTCCCCAGCTGTGTGCCAACCTCCCCAGTTGCCCAGAGCCCACATACTGGTGCAGGGCATGTCGACAGGGTCAGCATCTGCCCGGTAATATCCATTTCGGCAAACGCAGTTGGTGGCCCCTTCCGAAGTTGTCCGGCTGTTAATCGGGCAGTGGATGCATCCTTCATCCCCTTGGCTGGCCTTGAAAGTCCCTGATGGGCAGCCTGGAAGAAAACCAAGAGCGGCAGTGAGCAGCAAGGAAAGGAGGGCTGATGGGGATGCCCAGAGCCTGGCAACACTGCCAGGAAACACCCCTGGGGCTTTGCAGTGTCCAAAGCCAAAACCTGACTAGTTGGAATAAACAAAAGTGGAGAAAGAGCAGCTGGTCCAAAGGCCCTGAACAGGCAGGCACTGCTGCTCGTACTGCCTACAGAGATGGGGTTCCCATGCAGATGTCTCTCCCACTGTGCTCCCAACCACAAGCGCAGAACAGGGTCTACTCAATGAGTCCTCAAACTACAAAGGGGATTTTAATCCACAGTCATGTAGGATGTTCGGAGCGGTGCTCCACAGCCACCACAGTCCTCCCTGCAACAGCAGCCTCCCAGGGAGGATGGCAGAGGCTGGGCACATGCATCGCCCAGAATATCTTCCCACCTTCCCACCAGTTCATAGTTCAGGGACTTCCTAAGACGCAGGCTCTTTGCATTCTTTCACTAAGTTACCCGGTCTCTTTTTTTATTCCACTTTATTTATTTATTTATTTTTTTCAAGGTGTAAGGTCAGAGGTGTATTAGCTCCAGATGCACATTCCCCTAGCTGGGTCTGTACCTTGGGACCAAACTATACAAAACCACTTTGCCTCACCTGCAAAAATTGCCCGGTGTCTGCTTGTTCCTGTCCCCAGGCCTTCACAGTGTTTGTCACCTTAGTGAAATAACGGCCTCTGGACAAACCAAAGGAGCAATGCTGCCTTTGGATCTACCTGCGCTTCTGCCTGGACATCTAGCTGCCATAGGGACGAGGATTCAATTCTGCCTTGTAGAGCCGTGAGTTGGCTGCTGGCCCTGAACAAGACAGGATCCTGGGCGCCTAGGTGCCAGCTCTCGACACTCATCCTTCCTGGGACAGCCTTCCTCCACGTACTGCAGAGGTCCTACCATTTCCTTCCTGATAAATGTAATTAGCAGCCCACACTGCTACCTCATACTTGAGATCAGCAATTAATCCCATTGCCAGGTGCTGTCACCGCCAACGACAGTGACAGCACTTGGAGAGCGGAGGATAGAAATGCAAAAGGGAAAACAGGGTTAAATGAGATTAGCTGAAGAGGAACGTGGAGCCCAGCCGACCTCTGTGATGTGGATTAAAGAGTTGTCAATGAAGAAAGAAACCACAGTGCAAATGTTCCAGTTTAACCCAGTCATTCTCCATAGGACAGAAACAGAAGCTGACAGCATGAGCCTGCAAAAGTGTCTTCCCACTGCTAACGGCTTTTAGGTAAATCCCCATGCTGTTACTGAACAGCATCCTGCACCTCGAGGAGATCAAGATGGACCACATCACCTCCCCACAGCACCGCTGCTCCTGCCTCCCAAGCACAAGTGCCAACACTCCAAAACCCACACCCTCTCCAATACTACTCCCCAAAATTTCCCCCGAGAACCTCGTCTGCCTCCCAGCTTCAGCCCAGAGCACCTTCAGACAACTCCCTTGGAGGTTTCTCCAGCAAGGACTTCCATGCTGCACCCTGCCCACACACTAGCAACAGGGCCAAGCCCTTGCCTTCAACAGGGTTCGTGGCAGGTGCTTACCAGCAAATCCCTCCTGCAGCCAGAGTCCCTTGCCTCTGCAGGGTTCACAAGGTCATCTCCCTGCTAGCACTGTGCAGAAGTTCAAGCATGTGGCTAGACCACCGCACCTGTGGGCATGCACACCTGCAAGCCGAGGCACATCCATCAGGCGTGAGGGGATTCAGCTGTCAGCGAGAAATGACTGGAATTTCTTACCTGATGGTGGTTCAGCCTCCCTGACCTGTCACGGGGGATCTTAAAGAGAAAGGGAAAGCTTTCCATCCCTGCCTGAGCACAAAGGGACCGGGGTGTTCCCAGCATCCTCGGATTACAGATGGCAAGGGCCATAATCGAGCATGAATCCTGCTAGAGCTGTTCAGCAGACACCCCGAGAGAAGCCTCCTCTATGCCGAGGACGTGCTTGAGCCCTAAAGCTCTCAGGATCTGTATGTTCTGCAGGGCACTGGATACCAAGGGCCAGCCCCAAAGACAACTCACAGCTCACTTGCAGAGGCAAGCTTCCCTGTATGAAACTGAAATCAAGTGGAGGATCAGAGTCCACCTGCCTGACCACCTCAGGGCTAACCAAAAGTTAAAGCATTTTACTGAGGGCATTGTCCAAATGCCTCTTGGAAGTCCACCAGGACAGGAGCGTTGGTCACTGCTGGTCTAGGAGTGCTCCCAGCCTTGGCACAGGGGTAATTCAGGATGTTGCCCACACCTGCGCAGTTTTAACCCCAAAACCTTGTCTCAGCGGCTTGGCATGCACCAAAATACCTGGAGCTTGAGGTGGAAAACTGCACTACATCAGGAATCGAGGGATTATTTGCATGGAGTGATGCCAGCCTGGGCCAGACGAGGTACTGAGCCACAAGGTTATTTCCGTGCAGACACGTGCTAGGAGACGTACAAAATGTCGTGCTCTCCTTGTTCGTCCTCTTTTTTTCACATGGTGCATTGACATGTATCGTAGCCTCTGACTGCAAAACTGCGGGGTTGTTTTGGTTTTACTTTAGGTTCCTTATACTATGGCAATTTATTTCATTTTGATATTTGAAAAAAAAAATGTTTTTCAGGGCAGAAAGCATGCCCTTCTTCAATAAATGTAAATGCTGCAGTGCTACACACTGACAGGGGTTGTTTAAGCAGTAAGCCAGTTTTGTCCAAGTGGTCTCCAGAAGAATTTAAGACTTTCACATTTTGTTCCTTTGTTTGGTCTTGTTTAAATGTTTCCCAAAGCTTCTGCCGGGAGAGCTCTGCCTCCGGAGGGTGGTATGTTAACAGGAACGGCTCCCAGCCTTTTAACATAGGGAAGAAGCAAACTGAGCAAGCGAGTGGTGACATCAAAGTTGCACTGATGGAAAACCCCCTAATCCTATAAACCCTTCCTGCTTTAATTGGTGTTAAAACAAAGATAATCTTATCTCAGCCCTATAAAAGAAGGGATAGGATGTACTCTCTAAAAGCCTCTCTAAAAGCTCTCATAAACTTGACAAACATTCCATGTTTAGAGCTCGAGAAGAATGACTTTAATCCTAAAGGAAACATGAAAGTAAAAAGGGAGCTTTTCCTGGACGAGAGCCCTTCAAGTGGACCGTCTGCCCACCCCGATGGGGAGCAGCCTGAGCCCGGGAGAGCCCACAAGGAGCCTGCCAGGATGCTCTGCTCCCCGCAGCCCTTTCCATCCTCAGATGGGTCTGTGGAGGTCCTGGCCAAGCTCTGCTGGTGCTGCCTGGTGCCAGTTTGGGGTCACTCCCCCAGCACCGCGGTGCTGCCGTGGGCAGACACCGCATCCCCCAGGACCAGACCTGGGGGACCAAAGCGGCCAGGGAGGGCCCATCTGTGCACGTCTCCAGATGTGAGCAGAGACAGGATCAGCAATTTTTGACAGCATCGTTTCCAAATCGATCTGCCTTCACTCTCCACAGCAAGAGAAAAAAATGAAGCCTGGGAGCATCCCTGTGCTCTCCTCTCCACCTCCAGCTGGCAGCCTGCAGACCCTGCTCAGGTGCAGTTCCCAAAGGAGCCTTTCCAGGGCACAAGAAACTTTTCCAGGTGGAGACAGGAGTGGCCAGGAAAACCCGGAGTGGGCACATTTAATCATTATGTTTTAATGCCGCTTAGCACCCAGTTTAGACAAGCTTAAAATACAGCCAGCTGGTGAAGTGCCAGCAGCCACTTTCCAGATGACAACATTGTTCTCTGTCAGCACTAGGTGCTGAGTGGAGCTGGCATAAGGGCTGATTAAAAATGGTTAGTTATGGTGGTTTAAATCGCGGGGGATGTAGTTGCACAGTAACTTTGCAGCCTGCCGTGAGCAGAGAAGCTGAAGGCAGGCAGCACCGCATGGGGAGGGAGGTCACACACCACCCAGGGCAGCTGCACACCATCCACCTCCACTTCCCCAAAACACCTTATAGTCTGCTTATTTATGAAGTATGAAACCTGAGGAGAACCAGCCTTCCTCCAAAACATGTTCCCAAGAGCTGGAACTGCCCCAGTGCCCCTGTCCTCCTGCAGCTCAACCCAACACGGCCCAAGAAAATGAAGGCTGGGAGCATCCAGGGATCTTCTTGGTGGCGATTTCTCATTTACGAGACCAGAAAAACACAGGCTCACAGCTCGGATGTGAAAACAGAGGGCATGCTCCTCTGGGGAAATCAAAAACAGTGTCAAGTTTTAGAATAAGGAAACAAGACAGAGGACATGAGAGTAGACTTAAGATCCTAAAGCTCCTCTGTCCTTCAGCAATATGAGCAGCAACCCTGATAAAATGATGCAGCAGTGGATCCCCTCACTCTGGCACTTGTGAGATCCACTTGGAGCACCGTGTCCAGCCTGGGATTCCCCGTTGCAAGGAAGACACTGGAATATTGGATCAATACCAAGGCAGGCCACTGGGACGGCTGGAGCACGGGGTAGCTGACAGACCCGAGCCTGGACAAGAGAAGGTAAAGAGGAGACCTTACTGCCGCCTACAGCAACCCAACGAGAGGGTGTAGACACAGAAGAAGGAGCCAGATCCTCAGAGGCAGAACAAGATGCAACCTGGCACACGGAAAATTCCAGCTTGACACAAAGAATGTTTTTCACGACAAGGGAGGTCAGGTATTGGAAGGAGGTCCCAGAGTGGTGTGGGCATCTCCAGCCCACAGAGACAGTCAAAGCATCTCCCAGGGGTCTGACACCTTCTCCTGTCGTGGGAGCTGCCCATTGCCACCAAGACTTTCATTTTTCAAGCCTCTGAGTGCTCATCCCGTCCCCTGCTCAGTGGACCACCACTTCCTGGCTGTAGGGATACGAGCACAGCGAGCGGGATTATGCAGACACGCTGGTGGCCTGGAGGCAAAACCAGCCATTTGTAACAAGAGCACAAAGGTTAAACAGTCATTTGTAGAAACTAGGGGAACAAACTTGCATCTTCACTTTCCTTAAAGACACAGACTTTGCTAAATCAATGACACTTGGAAACGACAGTCCCCTTTCCCACAGCAAAGTCCCTTGGAACTGTCACCACACACATACCTCATGGACCACGGTGCCAGCCTGGCATCCCAGAATCACAGGTTTTAGGGATTGGAAGGGACCTTGAAAGATCACCTAGTCCAATCCCTAGCAACACCTAGATCAGGTCACACAGGAATGCGTCCAGGTGGGTTTTGAAAGTCTCCAGAGAAGGAGACTCCACAACCCCCTGGGCAGCCTGTTCCAGTGCTCTGTCACCCTCAACATGAAAAATTTTTGTCTCATATTTAAGCAGAACCTCCGATGTTCCAGCCTGCACCCATTGCCCCTTGTCTTATCCTCAGATGTCACTGAGAAGAGCCTGGCTCCGTCCTCCTGACACTCACCCTTTACTTATTTACAAACACGAATAAGGTCACCCCTCAGTCTCCTCAGCTGAAACCCCTTGCTCCAAAGGAGAGGAAATCCTACAGACAGCCTCTGAAAAGCCTGTCCCTTCAGCAGCAATATCAGCTTTGAGCCAGGGTTTGGAGGACGAAAGATGAGTGTTGGGAAAGCAAGGCTGATCGTGAGTCACGGCTCCTCCCCTAGAGAGGGCATGGCTGGAACTCCGGTGTCTGTCACTGCATCCATCTGTGTTTATATGGACTGTCTGTAGGGCTGAAGCATTATTTAGGGGCAGTCAGCTTGCTATCTGAGCCCTGCAGGTGAAATAAAGCACACGAAGTATCCTAATCAGGAAGATTCACGATGGGGAGAGACGATTTTTAAAGCGTGCAGCCTTGAGTGCTGGAATGTTTGGAAATAGCAGGATTAAAGCTATTTGAACACCCCCTCCTGGCCCTCCCCAGCCCTCTCGCGGCATCTGCAGCACACAATCACGTGCCATTTCTTCCCCACGTGCAGAGGACAGAGAGGGCATGGGAGGGAGCACGCCGGCTTCTGCAGGAACAGGCAGCGGCGTGCACGTGGGCTATCGACGAGCACGAGAGAGGGAAGCAGGGAGAGAAGAGCAAGGCAAGCAAAACCTGTCCAGGAGAGCTTTTTCCCTGCATTCGATAGACGTTTTGCAAAATATGGATGGCTGCGTGGTATGACCATCCTCTGCTGGCGGTGCCACCAGGTTCAGACCTCCTTGTCTCCTCCTGTAGAAGGAAAACAACACCGCTGGCTCCTCTGCACGGGCTGTTGTTGTCTGCCTTATGTTTAGGACAAACCACTTGGGAAAATGTGGGCCCCAGTGGGTGAGACTCTCCACGTCTTTTCAAGCGAGAGCCCTGACTATCCTGAACACTGGACGGAGCAAGATGCTGAGGAAAAACCACACGGCCATGCCAAGATCCCCACATGGCACAGCGCTGCATGCAAGGAGAGTTAAGGCAGTTTGAGCAACCTCACTCCAGCATTACCCCCGAGTGCTTGCTTTCATGAAATGCAAGCATTTCATTTGCATTTTCATGCAAAGGAATCCCCTTGGCAGGGCTCCTACATATCATTTTCTACAAAATCTTTTTGGAAACCTCCCTGTTTTGCACAACTGTAATGAAAACATGTCCTGTAACTGAATAAATACCCAGGAGAAATTTCCACTGCTGGCATTGTCCCTACATTCAATGCATCAATTTGCTAGGAGTTTTTGTGCAGTACTGAGGGGTGCAAGGGATCAATATCAGTCATTAGAAGGAGAAGGTTGCACCCTAGGTTCCCTGGTTTCCCTTTCGCTGATAACTTTCTCTGTAAGGATGCTCTGATGAGGGAAAAGCAGCACCAAATAATTATCTGTCCGTATCCATCAGGAGTAGCGTTGCACGGCAGGACCTGAGGCCAGGATCACAGACTGTTGATAATTTGTGGAGAAAACACAGATTAGGAAGAGGTAATTTTCAACAGCTTGTAATTCCCCTTATTTAGGAGGGTTTTAACTGCATCCATCAAAACGCGCCTTCCACACCTGAAAGCTTTTCTCCGCCAGATTTCGTACTCTTACTGCGAAGCGGAGAGACCTTGAAAAGAAATTGCAAGCAACGTGAGATGGAAAGTTGTGAGGTTGCTCAAACACAAGCTCAGGAGCGTGCTGGATGGTTTTTAGCTGTATGAAAGCCTAACTCAGTTCCCGTCTCCGTGCATTTCAAAGTAACTGTCAATAAATCATGAATCTTCCCCAGCTCTCTGTTTTGCTGTCAGCAAAGCCACCAAGGCCTGAAAGGACAAACAACACACCAGGAACGATAACCAAGATTGCCTCAAGAATGTTGTTGCCCCCAGGAAAATTCAATTTCCTAATGCAAAGGCAGATTTGTCAGCAAAAATCAATTCTGGCCAAGAAACGAGAGTGAAGGAGTAAAAATGTATATAAAAAATATCATGAACCGGCAGCACTGGCTTTAAGTTAACACGCAGAAAATATAAGTGGCTGATAACGGAGCTAAGATGGCAGTGAAAAAAACAGGGCAAGATTAACAGCAACAAGTTGGAAATCAAGAAGGCAAAAAAAATGAAGCCATAGTAAAGATATGTCCCCAAAGTACACTGAAATCATGAATTGTGACACATAAAGAAAGTGATACGTAACGAATATCAGTGTACAGAGAGAGAGAAGGATCGTTTCATAACTGACGCTTCCTTAAAACTTCCCATTCCCCCCTGCACCAACAGAGCAGGGCTGGCAGCTCACCGTGCTGTAAAACGAGGGAGATTCAGGCAAAGCAGCAGTACAAAAGAGCTTGTGGGTGACTGCTGATGCCTTTGGTCGTCAGTGCCCTGCCACAGTCTGCCCCACTGCAGACAGTGCTGTGGTGCTGGAACCCACTCACAGGCCTGCTATCTCTGGTCTAGAGCTGAAAATTAAATTAAAACTGCGACAGGGACAGTTAATTAAAGCAGATTAGTGTGAGACTAATTAGGGACGCTGACACTGCAACCATCAAGCCCTGTGTTGTTAATTAGCTGTTCATTAATGTCAGCTCCCTGTTCAGCACAGAAATATGAACTGCCTATCTCCTGGGCTTCGCTGCACGGCCGAGCACCGCTTGGGTGCCTCGGAGGAGAGGAATGCCCAGTGTCCACATCACCCCCCAGCGAGACCTTTGCCAGGAACCAGAACAGAGACATCATCACCACTGACAGCGATGTGCTGTCACCGTCCTGTGTCACCAGCACCACCGCCAGCCGCCACCACCCAGCAGGCAGACGCTGCCACCGCAAGCAGCCCCACACCCCAGCACCGCCTGTGAGCATCCGCCACGTCCCCCATCACTGGGCACCGTCCCCCGTGCCACTGCCAGGGAGCCCAGCGGTGGATAACATCCATCTTTACCGCTTAAACAGGCACACAGTGTCTTCCACATCCATAACTCAGCAGGGGATGGGGAGGACCATCCTTGTTTTATATAGGGAGCATCCACGCAGTGCTGAAGGGAGCTCGGTAGGGCTGTAGGGAGCACAAGCAGGCTGTAGGAAGCGTGCACAGGCTGTGGAGAGCACAAACGGGCTGTAGGAAGCATGCTCAGGCTGTAGGGAGCACAAACAGGCTGTAGGAAGCGTGCACAGGCTGTAGGAAACACAAGCAGGGCTGTAGGGAGCACCAACAGGCTGTAGGGAGCAAAGGCTGTAAGACAGCAAGCATGCAGGCTGTAGTAAGCACATAGCATGGTGCACAGAGCACACAGGGGACTGTAGGGAGCACACGACAATCTCTAGACAGCTTGCTGGGCTATGGGGAGCATACAGTGGGAGCAGCAGGAGCACAAACGGGCTGTACAGGCTGCAGGGAGCACACAATTGTTTGCGGACAGCACACACGGAGCTATAGGGAACACAGAGTGCCATAGGGAGCACGGGTGGGTTGTAGGGTGAACACAAAGGCCACAGGGAGCACACATGGGGTGTAGGTAGCACTGCAGTGAGTGCTGAGCAGCCACTCAAGGGAACCGCTCCTGCAAAGCAGTCTTATTCACTGTGCCCACCAAGGAGCTGGGCACCCGGGTCCTGCACAGTTCAGCCCTGAGCACCCGACCCCCTTCATTTTCCCCAGCTCCTCTGCACAACTGCAGATGGCCTCGTCTACCCTGCAGGGCAAACTCTGTGACAGCAGAGCATCGATCCACACAAAGTGTCTCCCAAATGCATCACAGCTGCCAGGCTGAAACAGCTCAAAAAACACGCAGCCATCCAGCCTCCAGGCTCAGGCTCCCCAAACGCAGAGACACTTTCCACCACGCAAATACGAGCTCCTTCCCTCCAGGGTCAAACTGTGTTTCACATCTCAACCTGGGAGAAACAATGAGGATGCTCACGCCTCCTATGTCACCCTGCATCCTGCTCCAGCAATGCCGAAGCCTCTTTGTGTGATGCATTCATCGCCTTCAGCCAGCTCTGCGGAAAAAAAAGGGTCTCGTGTCTGGTGCGAACTGGTGCTGGGGTAGGAGCTAGAGCTAAGTGAAGACGTCCTAATGGGAAGCAATCAGACTCCGCTGGTTCTCCTCCCCCAGAGCATATTTAGAGCTTTCAGAAGGAAACAAAACTTGTTTATCTTAACGCTAATCAATTTATAGCAATGAAAATAAAACCCATTAGGAGCCATTCCCCATTTGAGTTTCAAAGAGGCTTCTGACCCCAGGAGGCTCTGAGCTGATTGATTAGAAATTTCTGACACTAATGTGTGTCTTCGAAGGGTCCAGTGTGGCTTTAATTCCTCTCTCCTGAGACCCTGATCGTGTGTTAACATCTGTCAGCCCCTTCCTGCACTTAGGGGAGGGGAAAATTCATGAGCATACTGAGTTGCATGGCACAGCTGGGGAGAAGGCAGCATTTGCCGGCTTAAACAGCTTCCTCAAATCCTTTGGGGCAAATCATTTGCATGATCCTTTTCTCCTTGGGCGAAAAGCCGGAGTGCACCAAGAAATAAAAAGCACTGATGCAGAGTGGAGACAGCAGGTGGAGTGGCTACAACCCAGGGCTGGGATTTCAACTTCGGCGTCCCAACTTTGCCCCCGACTCTTCGTGTCCTTGGGCAAGCCGCCCCCTGCTCCGCGCAGGGGTAGCAGCAGGGCACCAACAGCGAAGAAACATGCAGGAAAGATGATTTTTTTATATGCAGCTGGAGAGAAATGTAGCGAGGAGCTTTCATCCTTCATGATGGAGCATACCTGGCCCAAGCGATGGAGGGATTCTGCCACTTGAGATGTTTAAACCAGGCCTGGGGACCTCTCCCCACGCTCTGGTTCAGTGAGGAGCCCTGGAAGGGAAGGTGTCCTGGCTTTGCTGGGCAGAACAGAGCGGGTGGTGGTGGGGGCTGAGCCAGCCAAGCTGCTGGGATGCCGGAAAGCAGGAATCATGACGCCTGACAGACCCCAGAGCTACGGGGTCAGGGATGGACACCGGCTATCTCGCAGCCCTGCAGAAGGGTTGTTGCACTGCTGGTGAGGGCCAGGAGGCCAGGCTCGTTCCCACAGCCTCCTTTTCAGGACTGCGAACCCCTTTGCTGCCACGTTTCTTTGTTCCGTGCAAAAAAACGGAGGGTGGCTGTGCGTGTATGCAAACACGTCCGGGCTAAGCGTGTATGCACGGTCACGCGCATCTGCAACGGGGCGATCGATTCGGGGCCGGCACAGAAACGGCATAATCCCTTGCACACTCTTCCATCCGTACAAAGAAAAGGGGTGGAGAACAGGTGCGAGGAGAAGAGGGTAAATCTGCGCACACAAAGGGCACGCAAGGAAGGGCAGCGAAGGCCAGCGGGAGCTGGTCCCTCTGCAGCCAGCTGGCTCCCAGCTGCCTCCACCGCGGCCCTGCAGCTTGCCCTTACCTCTCACCAAAAAAAGCCCCTCCGTGGCCTCCTCAGGCAGGGCCGACTGCTTCTCACTTTCAGCAGATTAAAGTAGCTAATCTAGTTAATGAAAGCAGCTCAGCCTCAACGAGCTGCGCTCCTCCGTGGCGGGTTGGTGGCTCACCAGGAGCTCGAGCGTGCGAGGCTGAGCCTGGGACTCATCGGGGGCCATTGGTCTCTGCCCCCAAGCTCGTCCAGGAGGTGATCAGCCAGGTTCATCACACCCCATGGAGCCATGCAGGAAGAAAATCGGTCTGAGGACCGCAGGGCCAGCAGGAGTGGAGCTCGACGGGAGCCAACACGATGCAGCAGCAGCAGGGGGGTTCGCAGGGGTCCCTGCCACGGTGAGCCCTCTGCGGTGAGGCTGCGAACCCTCAGAGGGGCTCTGGAAGATGCTGTGGGCTTGGATCAGGGCAAAACACAATGGACAACAAGCCTGGCTGCAACCCGTGGGGCAGGGGAAGAGGAATCCCCCTCTGCAGGCTGGAATCACTGCCGGCACGTGCAGATTTGGTGCCCCTTCGAACACCTTCCTCCTTTTCCACCGCTATCTCCTTCTGGGCCGGGTACTGAACCACTGCCCACGGCTCATGAGTCCAGCACCCACGGTGCTGGCAGCCGACAGGAGGTGCACAGACACAGAGACATGGTGGGCCTTCTCAAAGCCCTGCACCGACCGGTATTTCCATGGCTTGGCACAGATCTGAGCTCCCGAGTTTCATCTAGCTGTGCTTTGCTGAATCTGCTCGCTTGTCTTTGGCTAAGGCCAAGTGCCCAGAAAATGAACCATCTTGTTTTACATCCTCCGAAACACGGAGAAGTCCCTCTTTTCTCATTAGCTTGCTCTAGTGGTTAATCACTTAGAAACACATGCCTAATTTTTTAATTTGTCTAGCTCCGGTTTAACCCTACCAGTTCTTGTTATACCTTTCCCTGCTAGATTAAAAAGCACTTTAGAGTCTGGTATTTCCTTTTGGTAATCGTCTCCCCTCTTAATTTTCTTCCTGAGAGGCTGAACGTATCGAGCTCTTTCAAGTCTCTGGTGGAAGGGCATTTTTCAGGGCTCTCAGGCCCCCGTTTGTGTTTCTGTGCAGGTTTATTTCTCATCTCCCCCTTGAGCCCCGGAGAGCAGACCCAGCTGTCCCAGGGTGTTCCTGGGGCGAGCTGGCAGCAGGCTGCAGCTGGCATGCAGGGGCAGTGCTGCATGTCACGAGGAAGGATTTTTCAGGGTGTCTTGGCAGGGCTGGTGGGAAGAGACCTCCGAGGTCTCTGGGTCAGCCTCGGGCTCACCCGAGGGCTATGCCCGAACATAAAACCAGGGCAGCTGTGGCTGTGTGCAGCCAAGTCCTCCAAGTCCCCAGGGACGGTGACGTTCAGCCTCTCTTGGGAACTCTCTTAGCTTTTCCCAAAGTCCACCCTGAGCCTCTCAAGCTGCAGATTGTGGCTGTTGTCCCTTCTCATACGATCTGGCACCACCAACGGGGCCTTGGCTCCATCCTCTTGTAATCGTCCTGCAAAGAGCCGTAGCTGTGATTAGATCCTTTCTGCTAGACTAATTGTGGTCAAGGAAATGATGCTGAGATCCACCTCACCGCTCTGGATGATAATTCAGCAGGTCCAAACTGCAAAAAAAAACCATCATCCAGCAAGAAAATCCCAGCAACGTGATGTGTTCTTGTGTGGCAGAGGTTCAGACCTGTCTCCTGACATCCCCAA
Organism: Nettapus auritus; assembly: GCA_011076525.1. Taxonomy (NCBI): domain Eukaryota; kingdom Metazoa; phylum Chordata; class Aves; order Anseriformes; family Anatidae; genus Nettapus; species Nettapus auritus. The sequence continues at coordinate 6,641,548 of CM021785.1, read as the reverse complement.
GAGCCAGGTTTACCACCCTCAAAGAGTGACCGGCAGTAATATAGCAATTGAAATTCAGTGGTGACAAAAGGAAACTAATGCACTTGGGTAAAAAGAGCCCTAATTATACAAACACAATGATGGGCACTAAATTAGCTATTAACATGCAGGGAGGAGATCTCGGCAGCACCAGAGATAATTCTCTGAAAACACCAGTTCAAAGCTCATCCATCATCAAAAAAAAAAGAGGAGAAAATGTAAGGAATTATTAAGAAAAGAAGCCAGTACAAAACAGGAATGCTATTAAGCTGCTGCACGGAGCCACATTGTGAACAGCGTTTGCAGTGGTGGTCACCCCTAGACAAGGTCATGAGGTGGATGATAAAAATGATTGGGGATAGGGAGCAGCTTCCTTATGGTGAGTCCATCAAATCAGGACCTTCCGTTTGAAAGGAGCCGGCTTGGGGAGGCACAAAAAGCTGTCAGTAATACAGCAGGCGTGAATGAGAAATGATTGCTTTCCATTTTTTAAAATATAAGAATGCAAAGTCGAAGAAAAAATAACCCCTCATGCATAAAACAAAGGATGTGGTTTTTTTAACACAGTGCATAATTAAGTTGCGTAACTTACCACCGCACCGGCACCGACAATACCAACAGCAAGCCAGAAGCTGGGAGGAAGCAGCACTGCATCCACACCTTGGTTTTCTTACCATCAGAACCGCGCAGATGCTGACAGACTGACAAACACCAGGACGTTTCGGGAGAGCTCTGCTCACCACACAGCACATGGGACCCCCTCGCACCACCCTCCTGGATGTGCGGACCCAGCGGGGACGCAGCCTGCAGGATGCCCGCTTCCAGACCAGCACCCGGCACGGCCTCCTGCTCTGCTGCCCCCAAACAATTTTTGAACCGAGTTCACAACATGAGCAGCTGGAATTTAAAGTAGGGGCGCTGCCAAATGAGGTGCCTGGCTCTGCTGAGCCACAGACCACGGGATAAGGACAGCCACGGTCTCCCGTGAGAGCAGGAGGAACCACGGCACGATGTACCACTATGGACCATGGATTGTGAACCTGCAGCTCCAGCACTTCACAGACGTGAATGCTGAAGCTACAGGAGTGTAAGCAAGTTCAGGACTTGCTTCCTGACCTTTGGACATGCGACAGGTGTCTGACCCCCTGCATCTCCCCCCACCCGTCCTAAATCCACAGCACGGAGCCCGTACGTGCATTAAACCTGTTCTAGGAGGCTGCTCTAACTCTTCAGCACCATTTCTCCTGCTGGCTTTCAAGAGCCTTCTGTTGAATAAGAAACCACCCCAAAACAGATCAAAGATGTCCACGGAGAGGCTGCTTAAGGGGAAATAGCTTCTGGGCTTCCCATTTGTGGGGTATGTTTCCCTTCGTGCTCAGCCCAGTGATTAGTGCTCACCGGGGAATCAGAGCTGCAAAATGAATCCGAGAAGACAGAGCAGTGTCAGGCTGTTAGTAGCTCAAAAAGGAGCTTGGCTCCCCTGAGCCTGAATGCTGAGCACTTACCATTCAGGCCCCGGCGATGGATTTAACAACGAAATGCTTCAAAGGCGTGCAGTGGCCTGCCTGCTAGGAACTCCTGCTCCGATTCCTCCCAGAGGAGACCATTAGCACCTGAAAACGGAGAAACCGTGGCCTTGGCCGCAGCATCTGGGGCTGGATGCTTCTCTGCAAAGCAGTGCTAGATCCATAGGAGAGCCGGGGCTACGAGACAGCTTCTCGCACAGCCACTGTGCTGAGGCTCGTATTTTTGGAAACAGCATCCCCGAGGACTGCAGTGGATGCTGCTTGTTCTTGAGCCAGCCCTGACTGTTTTGGAAAGTTTGGTTAAGCTCCACTTGGCTGCCTCCGAGTTATTCAAGCACAGAAACAGGGGTTATTGGTTGCAGGAGGTTTTGGATTTTTTTATATTTTTCTGAGCACAGTTCAGTCAAGAAAGCACAAATCTGGCCTGCCTGCTGCAGTTCCTGCAGGGAGGCAAAGCAGCCTCTTGAGATCAGGCTGCAGAGTCGCGGCTAACTTCACAGAGCCCTGTGTCAAAGCAGATTCTCAGAGCTCACAGCCGTGGCCCGACCAGCCCTGTCTCTGCAGCTCAGACGCCCCCGCCGTCATCCACCCCTCCTTCCTTTCTCCTCATACCTCCGGCAGAAGCCACTCGCTGCGAACCACGGCGCCGCGTGCCGCTTTACCCCGCGGGAGGTTTGGCAGGAAAGGCTGGACGTGGACAGGCAGAGCTGCTCCAGGATGCCCTGCGGAGGCCGTGCAAGCTTTTCTGCACCTCCACGCACCCTGGATGCCTGGGAGCCTGGGGTGCTCCCCCCTCTTCATCTGCTCTAGCCGTAATGCCGATAATAAGGAAACCTCCGCGCGTCTCCAGGGAAGCGGGACTCGGAGAGGGGCACAAAGCCTCCCGCAGCTGTGTGTTTGCAAACAACCCAGCTGAGCTGTGAAGAGGGGCTGAAAGCAGTAATTGTCTTTAATTAAAGGAGGTTGGAGGCATCTCAAGCTTTGACAAAAGACATTCCCAGCCTGCTAGCAGCTCCAGCACTCATCACTTGCTGCAGCCACCACCGGGCCCCCAGGTTGAAATGCGGCGTGGGACAGCGGGGACGTGGGCACGCCGGCCAAAGGGTGCGGATGTGCTGGTGCCAGCATGCGGCCAGGGCAGTGCCACAAACCCAGCGGGCACAGAAGGGCAAAATCCCTGGGGATCACAGCTCCTGAACCGCGCAGGACATCTGAGATCTGCGGCCGTGTCAGGAGCCAGCAGCTGCCTGAAGTTGCCCCCTCCCCAGGGAAGCTGCGATGCGCAGGGCGGTGAGGCAGAGGCTATGAACCAAGCACAAAGATATCGCTGCAGCTCCTCCCAGGGTAATTAAACCTGCTCGTTAGCCAGCTACACAGGTGGGCAGTGCTATCGCTGTGCTGCATCCAGCACCCTGCAAGCTCACCTCGGGCTAAGCAGACCTCGCACCCGGTCTGAGCTGCGGGGATCCTGCAGGCGAGCTCAGGCTATTGAAATTGCCTCCTTCCCTCTCTTCCACTCTCAGGGTCTCCGCTTCAGCACACCGCTGACGGTGCCAAGGGAGGGCACACGTTGCCCACGACCCCGCTGGTTTCTTCCCTCCCACCCATGTTTGCTTTTGCCCCTCCAGCACTGCAGCGCGCAGGAGATCCCGGTTCTGGTTTCCATAGGAACATACGAGAAATACAGGAAAATCCCTGCCAGGGCTCCTGATAAGGTCTGGAGGGCCAAGTGAACCCCAAAGTCATCAAAAAGTGTGCGTGGACTGCGTGTGAAGTGCATGTGTATTCGGCTTGGCGTATCCACGACGAAGAACCATGCGCGGTCCTCATGCATACATTTTCGCCTGGGAAATCCTGGAAAGAGCAGCCGTGCTCTAATTCAAGAGAAACAAAAACAAACTGGGATCGGTTCCATCTGAGCCAGACAGCAGAAACCTTTCCAGAAGCAAAAAAAAAAAGACCATTTCTAATTATAGGCTATCCTGTAGATACATACACTTAGGTTTCTCACTCTATTAGCAAATTAACCATATTTATGGTGGCAACGCGATTAAGCAGTGGCATGACAAAGTTCCTCTTCCAGCCTCCTAATCCTCTTTAGAAATGAGAAGAAACAGTGTAAGCAGTAAGAGAGGGCAAAACGGTCTGCCCTGCCACTGCCACCTTTTGCAGGTCCTAAGGCTGGGATTCACACAGCCACAGATGGAGACAAACGTCTGGAGAGATTTTTCTTACAGCAGCTACCACCTCTCTTATTCCTCAGTCAATGCCCCAGGTCCGCTCCCAGGGTGTAAATGGAGAGTAAAACACTAACATTACTGCACGGATCAACGTCTGAGCTGACAGAGGCGACAGTAATGGCATAACCACTGTGCTGGTGAAGGTGACTGAAAATTACAGCAAGGGCATCAGTCACCTCCTCTGAGCAAGAGGAAGGCTGGTGAGGCACCACGCACCATGAAGGGCGAGCGCTGTGGGCTGCAGGTAGCTCTGCGAAGGCAATGCAGTGGTAAATGAAGGCATTTTTTAGTCCATACTTGGGGTGCACGGCAGGTGAAGGTGAAGGAGAAGCTTATCTGGGTGTGAGCTGTTCCCCAAGTGTTTCTGTTGTTCGTGTTTTCCCCACATCTGTTTCTGGTTTGTTACCTAGGGATGCACATACGCGCCGACAGGGTCAGAATTAATTTCACTTGCCCCACGGAGCGTTACCAGGAAAGGCCTGCTGCCTTAGAGCTTTCCCTACAGGAAACCTTCATGCCTTCAGCTCCGGGAATCCTCCAGGTGATGGCTGGCAGAAGAGAGCAGCTCCAGCATCTCCCCGGCTGGTCAGCCTGAGGCGTTACCTCCTTCCTCATCGCACCTCCCTGCAAACCAAACTGTGCCGGAGGCTCCTGAGCCACGCGGAGGACGGCACACTTCAGCACTAGAACAAACAGGCAGGTTGTGTGCTCTTTATCGCGGTCACGGTGATACGTGTCTGGAGAATTGTCACTTGTGTGCAAGCCTGGAGGGACAAGGAAAGAAGGAGAAGAGAGGAAGGGACAGAGGAAAGCTCATTCTATGGCAGTGCTCATGGAAAGAGGCTGGTTTCCACCGACACTGAAATGCCTCCAGAGAGATCAGCACCAAGACCTTTGGGATCCCTCGTTAAGGGTGCTAAGCCCAGCAGTGCCTCGCGTCCTGCCTGTCCCTTGGTGTTCCCCATGTGTGGGTACTTCGGGCACCTGCACTGGGCACCAGCCCGAATCTGTGAGTCCAGGACAACGAAGACACAATTTTCTCTCGTGAAGGACAGGGAGAAAGGTGGAACTGCATGATGGAAACCACTGGCTGGTGTCTGAAAGCCTGCGTTGCTTCACAGACCATTTCCATGTCTCCGCAGAAAGCCTCCTGGAGAGATGATGCCATAAAGAGGCAGATACAGTGCATTTAATAGATGGTGCTGTTTGCTGTTTGACGAATATTATCTGTTGCTACAGCCTCTTCAGAAGTCCCCACGGTCTTTTGAAATGCCATCCAGACTGGACGAACTGCCATTTGGAGAAAAGCACCCATGTTACTCTATTTTATGGGCTCCACTTCAGCCTGCACTTTAATTCTCAATAATCTTGAGGGTTTGGGCATTTTGATAGTTTGAGATGAATAAAGCCTTTATCGTGCGTCCATATATTTTCACTACTCCTGCCTCCTGTCACAGCCGCAGGTGTAACAACCACGGTGCTGCTGGGATCACAATGTTTTGAAAAGAAATTGCTAGCTTTGGTTTCAGACTTGAAAACTGTCTTCTTGACCACAGGGTCTCCATGAGCTCTGAATGTGACAATAGCCTCAAAGTGCAAAGAAAAAAAGACTTTGCAAGAGCGAGCTTGCTGTCCCTGAAAACCATCAGTGCCCATCTAACGAAGAACCAGACCCTTCCTCAAAGGGCAGTCTGATTTTGCCCTGCATGCTCCTCACCGACCTCTGCAAAAGGCAAAAGGCCTCTGCAAAACCCCTTGGAGGGGCGAGCAGGCTCTGCTGGATGTGACTGCAGCCGGGGGAAGCCAGCCACCTTCCAGCACTATTAATTAATTGCCAGCAATCTGTCTCCAGTCGCAGCATCGGTTGCATCTCACGGCATCAGTTGTGAGCCATGAGAATGGGCTTCTGGACACCAGGAGCAGAGCTAACACGCCAGTTTACCTTCAAGGCAAATTAGATGTAAACTGCTCTAAGTCCAAAAATCCAATTTACTGCCATGGGCCCCAGGATGACGGTAGCTTGATGCTTGGCGGGTGTCATTTCAACCCACCAAAAAAAAAAAGGAAAAGCTTTCTGTGTTTGAAGACCTTGTTTCAGAGATATGGAAAGGTTTTGCAGGAGTCACCTACCTGCAGAACACGTGGTGTTCACCAGGTCCTCATGTTGGGTACCTTTCTAAGGAAAAGCTCACCAGATGCACTGAGTTGGCAGCTCCTGGTCTCTGTAGGGTTCTCTCTCTCCTTCACACCCTGCTTTCAAAGACCTTGTGACTTACAGTTTCCCACTCACACAATACCCTTTTCTCCTTTTCCAGTTGTAAGACTATAAATTACCTTTTTTTTTGCATACTCAGGGCAGTTTCCCCATTTCTGCGGGCAGACTCAAGCACTCTGACAGTCCCCGTGCAGTCCTGAGGGCTGAGATCAGGATGTCAGGAAAAGCAGAACGGGGTGAAGTGTGTTCGACCCACGGCTCCTACTGCTTAATGCGTGATCTTCCACAGCATCCTAAACACAAATTCCTTCCAGAACAATGCTAAAGCCTGTGGGGTGCTGACCTGCAGCACCACATGCTCTTGTGGGCACCAGAGGGAACAAAGCTGGGCTCTGAGGAAAAGCACCCAAGCCATGCAGGCACTGGAAATTCCCTATGCTTGGGGAAGGACATCTGCTGATGCTTTCCAGCACAGAAGTGGTCTGAGGAGCTGCTTCAGAGACCCTTCTGCTGGCAAATGTGCTTCCAGCTCACCCAGAGCATGTGGCAGCACTCTGGGGTCCTGCCCCACAGGTCCTGCAGCCTGGTGGGTTATGACCTTCTTCCTCATTTGTTCTCTTTATAATACCTTTCAAACATTACAGGGTTTGTTTGCTTGTTTGCTTTTCTTCCCGTAGACACTCATTCCTTACATGTCGAGAAATGAGGGCGTTTGCACCGTGTCCTTCGCACCACTTCTCCCCACGGCGCTGAAACCACAGCCCCCGCTCGCCCGAGGTCTGCGTGTTGCTGGCCGGTGTCACCCTGCCTCAGGTCTCCTTCCAAAAATACAGCGTGCAAAAATGTGTACTTTGGCCCAAACTAATTACGTGTTGTTTGTTCTGCATAAACACAGCCATCGTGTTAGCTGTGAAACACTTTGATTCCATTTCCTAACCTTTATGGGGACTTTTATGCATACTTTCCAGTGATATACTATGTTTCTAAGGCATATGGGGAACAATAAAGAGTTTCCCTGGAGCTAATTAAGCTAATCTTGGCTTCTTGATTAAATTTTCTGTAAGTTTTTTACCTTGCATTGCTAAAATTAAATAAAATAACCGTGCTCTTATAGAGTGATCATCTGACATCGCACTGACTTTAAACTGGCAGCTCTCTCCAGAGAGAAAGTCTATAGGTATTTCCCAAAATTAAATGTCCAAAATAATCCCTTGGTTTCGGCCCAACTCAAATGAAAAACACCATCCTTAAAAGCAGCATTTTTTTTTTCCCAATTTTCCTCAGATTACATACAATGAAGAATCAGCACTCTTCCAAATTCGGGAAAACGCCCTCCTTGCCTCCCACATCTCTCAGCACCTCGATCCAAAAACCTAATGGCTCCTGGTAAAAACACCTTCACTTTATGCTAGTAATGAGTTAAAATCCTGGAAGCCTGGGCTGGGATCCCAGCTATTTATTCCAGTTCCTATTAATGTTTACCATTATTCCCAGAAAAAAAGGATTAAAAAAAAAAAAAAAAAGAAAGAAAAAATCTGAGGTCTACAAAGGCAAGAGAGGGAAAGCAGGAAGAAATCAGGCTCTCCCCCTGGGTCCTTCCAGAGGAGTGAGCACAGCTATTCCCAGCTCACATGGGTGTAGCAAGAAGAGGAATGTGGTATTAGATCCAAAACGCTGCTTCATGTGCAAAAATAAATCGGGGGGAATGTTATCTGCACAGATGTGAGCGCCACGAAAGCCCCTGTGTTACGCTGGGGCTCCAGCCTCTGCCCCCAGCCTTCTGCCCCTGGGGCTCAGCGTGGGGCTTTTCACAACAGGAGAGCTCTGAAACAATCCCGACCTTTAAAACTCACACTCATACGCTGGAAAACCGAGTCTGTTCCCCTTCTCTGAGCAGTAAGACCTCTCGTGGAAGGGCTCAGCCCACCTCTTCTTCCTTTCCTATTCCCAGTGAGTTAGTTGTCTACCTGCTCCTTTCAGCAGCGTTGTCTTTCCCCTGTCCTGGGCCACCTGTGCTCCTCCAGGGGTTTTGGACACCCTCTCCTTCTGCTAGGCTCCCTCTGGTTCCTCTCCAGCCTCCAGAAACCTAAATACAAGTCAGGAATGTGCAGAGAACAGGCTGGCATCTCATCTGGCTCCGCGGTGCCCCAAACAGGCTCGGTGTATTTAATGCAGAGCAGCTGCACACCCCACCGCAGCCCTAATTGGATTCACAACGTGGAGGGGTCAGCAAGAAGAAGGAGGGAGAAGAATCAAAGCGGTGGGAAGAAGGGCCGTATTCCTGCTTCCCAGACAGAAAAGGAGGAGAGGGAGAAGCCCAGAGAGCAGCATCCACAATGACATCGAGCCACTGCAGGCTGGGAGCATTCAAATTGTCAACAGCCCCGTCGAAAAGGCAGACAAATTCCTGTTTTGTACTTGGGAAGAAGCCAGGTGATGTAATCATCTTATAGGATGATGGCGAAATACTTTCCATTCCAGCAGTAACTCAAGATGTTAAATAGCAGCTACTAAAGTTAAACATTGCTAAATCAGTATGTCAGGATAGCATCTACCTAAGAGTTTTTAAAGAGTTGGCTGATGAACCAGCTGACAGTTAATGCTCGCTTTCCACATGCCGTGAAATAGTGCGATGCTTCAGAGAGGTAGGAAAAAGCTATCTGTTAAATGAGGCAGTCGTGGCTATTTTAGGGCTGCCGCTGCAACACCGGGACCAGTCAAATAAGGATGTGCCAGCTAGGGGATTTGGTCAGCGAAGGATTAAAGGAAGGTAGCAACGGCAGTGCCAGTCTATGAACATATATGGGAAACAGATTAAGGCAAATTAGCCTTGTATGTTTTCCGATGCAATTACAAGATTGGTCGGGAGAGGTACCAGCGTTAACGCAACGCACCCGAACTTCTGACGAGCGTTTCCCTCGGTAACACCCGGTATTTTGATTCAGAAATTAGAGGGTCTGCAGACACCGTGGGACATACTCGATGCATTAAAACTTGGCTAGCTGATACCGCCGCGGCCTGAGATCTAAGCGGGGAATGCGCAGAGAGCAGGTCTGTTTCTACTAGAGCCAACAGATTTGATTCGTGGCTCTGGGCTGTTTAGCATTTTTATCAATGACCCAGGAGAAAGCCCAAAGTGTTCCTAATAAAGTCAGCCGATGACATGGAAGTTGTAGTACGGTAAATGCTGGAGGGGATGGGTTACACACGTGCCTCGGTGAGCTGGGCACCAGCAAGCAGCGTGCATTTCAGTGCCGACACGTCAGATCACAGGGTTAAAGCAAAGCTGGGGTAATAGGCAGGTGAAAGCAGTGGTGGGGATGCTTGGCCTGCTGGACAGAGCTCTCTGGGGTCCAAGTGCCAGGAGAAGTCAGGACCTGGGAGGGATTGGTAAGGGGGGAGGGATGGGTAAGGGTGGGGGGAAAGCAGGAACAACCACTGGAAGCATTTAACGGGTAATTCTCCTTCTCTGGAAACATTTACATCACAATTGGCTGTATCTGCTCTAGCTCAACCAGGAATGCTTCCTGTAAGAACTTAATTACCCCCAGGGCCTTGCGATTTATTGGCTGGGTCCAGCATTATCAGTCGAGGCCCAGAACCAAAACAGGCAGGGGGCCATAAATAGCCCCGTATCTTCAAAACATCACGTACATCGGGGACGTGAGCACAAGGCAGCAAGAACATACCCTTCCTCGGCACACCAGGAAGACGCAGCCCCTCCGAGCACGCTTTTCCAAACCATCAGCACGGGCCTGGCCCCACACCAAAACCCAACACAGTGGGACCAAGCCCAAAGGTTTCTGCTTTCTGAGGTGGATTCAGGTGGGCCGGTGTGGTGGCATCAGGCTGGGGTTGCTCGTGGAGCCAGGCAGGAGCAGCAGTGGGCTGGGTGAAGACACAACGTCCCCCATCCTGGCTCTCCATGCCAGGGAAGGGGCAGGAGTCAGGCTGTGCGGGCTCTCCCCCTGCCTCCCCCCTATGGTGGGACACGTTGGATGCTCAGCCTTGAGCTGGAGAAGGCAGATGGCAACCTGGATCTTCTACAGACCACCTAGGTGACCAGGTGTCTCCTCTTCTCAGCATGTCACCGGTCTCCCCACCTCACTATTGCTCTGAGCTCCTCTCCTGGGGAATGCCCGTGACCCTAAGGGACGATGCCACGCGTCTCACGGCACGACAGCATCACCACCAGCTACCTGCGGGACAAAACCACCCCGTCACCACGGCAAGGCCAGGGCTCCCCACGCTCAGTGCTATATGAATACAACAAAGAAGAGGCTGCCCACTTCACCGGGCACGTACGCGCGAGTGCCACGAAGCTGGAGGAGAAGGGAGATGGAAACGGCTCAACAGCCAGGGCCAGCCCGTGGCTGCCGTCCCCTGAGCAGGCCGAGACCATCACGGGAAGCGTTCAGCTGCCGTCCAGCCTAAGGAGAGAGAGCAGGGAGCACAATGGCTCTGCCTCCTCTGTTGCAGAGCGGAGCCAATGAATAAGGGAGGCAGAGACAGAAATGCGCTTAATATGCTGCTTGGGAGGGACAGGCGGGGGAGGAGGGGGGAGGCAGCCAGACAAAGAACGGGGAGATGGAGGAAAAAAAGGCAGGCGGAGAGCAGGGGAAGGTGAAGCAGGGAAGGCAGGAGGACGGGGCTGAGCGTGAAGGGATGGGCACGGAGGTGGTGAGGGCAGGAGCGGGCACGAGGCCCACGCCACGCTGCAGGATGGAGCCGGGAGGCACGGCCAGGCAGCGCCGGCAGGGCCCTGCGGGATTGGCGAGCAAGGCCCAGAGAAATGAAAATCTCTTAACCACGCCGAATTGTTAACTGCCCCCAAATCCTTTTGTGCTGGGGCTGCGAGCTTAAAGGAGCTTAAGCTGTTAGACGCATGAACTTCCCCCATAAATATCCCTCGTGTGCGCTGCTGCGAGCAGGCTTGCGCTGTGTTGGCCAGACGAAAAGCCCGGCGGAGAAAATGAGCAGCTCCTTCCAGCGTCTTGCAGCTGCACGGGGCCAGGCTGTCCATCGCTCTGGGTGCCCTTTTCCACCGAAACCCAAAGGCAGCACGAGTGGGCCGCATCCCCCACGCTCCTTGCCACGTCCCGCTTGGGCTACCGAGCCGTGTGAGAGCGCTTGGCGCTGAAAGCCAGCTCGGATTTGCTTTTGTTTTGCTGCTGGAAAAGGGCCCAGATTCCCTCCCGCCCCTCAAAACACGAGGAAACCTGCCGGCCACATGTACGAGCGGGTTCCCCCCGTGCCAGACGGCTCACACGCTGGCCCTGTGGATGCTGGCACCGCGATGGGATGGGAGCAGGGCAGGATCCAGGGAGCGGCAGCCCCGTGGGTCCTCACCTCGTGGAGCAGGGCAGTCATCACCCCCTCCCCAGCCCGCTCACTGCCTCACCAGGATCCCGGAGAGGACGGGGATACCAAGGCTGTGTCCCACCACTTCCACGGGACGGCTCTGCTCCTGTCCACCGCTCACCCCAGGTTTTCTGTCTGGGGGAACTGGAGGAAGCTCTCGGATCCCGCAGGGCCCCGGGGCCCCCTCCAGCCCCACGGAGACGGCAGGCTGCCGGCCACCAGGTGATTAATGACAGCGGGGAGCGTGGGGCCACGCGCACGCCAGCACCGGCTGGAGAAACAGCTGCCGAGGTACTGGACCTCCCAAAATCCTGCTGCTGCTGCTGCTGCACAAAGAGGAGACCCGGCCTTCCTCCTGCTCGCTCCCTCTACCTTGGCCCCCGGCTCCTGCTCGCGCTGCGCCAGGCTGCAAGAAAGGGACGCTGCGACGGAGGAGCTGGGAATCCTGCTGTGTTCAGAGGGACAGCCCCGTGGCTGGGCTGGCTCCACGGCTGGGGAGCTGCTTTGAAGGAGTAGCACAACCTCAGAAACTGAAAGCGCATCAGAGGAAAGCATTGCGCAGGGCTGGGGGCTGCTTGGGCAAAAAAAAAGCAAGGGTATTGAAGGATGGCCCAGCACGTCAGGACCTGTAGCTCGACACGAGCAGGCCAGCAGCGGAGGTGCTCTGTCCTCCAGGTGAGCACTCCGAGGAGAAGCCACGTAGCAAAATGAAGATGTCCATGCAGTGGCCATCTCCCCACTGTCAGCACCTTCCCCATGCTTGCTTGGAGCTGCCCACCCGTCCCTCCCTGCAGCAAGCGGAGAGGAGAAGCAGCTCCTTCCCCGCACAGCATCTGAGGCTCTGCGCTGCCTGCTGACGTATCTATAATTGATCTCAGAGAAATTCCAGCTCTGCTCGGTGTGCCGATGCTATCAAAACTCTAATGGGATTTTGATGTTTGGCTGGGACAGGGAAGAAACAATCGGTTTGCCAAACGCCGTGGTTTGCTCCGCTTTGCTTTCTCCGTCCTTTTCTGCAGCTCTCCCACCTCCTCGTCTTCATAACTCCAGCAGCTCTGAGCTCAGCCGCCCAGCACACCGCTAAACATCATTTTGGCTACTCTCTCCTCACCCATCCTTGGTGCCCATGACCCATTTTCCATCAGAACAGAGCCCTCCACTTAGAAAGACAAGGCGGATGTCCTGCTCCCCTTCCTAGGAGGTGCAGAAAAGGCAGCGGAGAAAGCGGGGAAAGGATCGCCCCGATCCCTACCCCTACAGAGATAATCTGAGATAATCAGAGATAATAATAAAGACGGGACAAATCAGCTGCCAGCAGGCTTGAGTGCAGGAAGCAGTGGCTGGGACTGTGAGGGGTGTTTCCTCTCCGACCCAGCCCTGAGCAGCCCCATCACACCTACCCAGGGCACTCTGAACTTGTAGGACTGGCACCGTGGGACGCGGCTGAGCCACACGGGAGAAGCAGGAGCTCCCAGAGTCTGCTTGGACATCGACCTTCAGGCAGGAACCTCTGGCTACAGAGGGAGCTCAGGGGCTGGGTTCAGCGATGTTCAGTCTGCAGAGGCGAGCCTGGCCACCAGCACCCCGTGAACACATCCAGTCCTAGGCCGTATGCACCTCACCGGCAGAATCCTGCACGCAGCTGGGTCCCGCGTGATGTTTGGGTGCCTGGAGCCCCGCTCCCTTTACCCCAGGGGCACTTCAGCCCACGCTGAGCCACAGGATGTAAACTGGAACTAAACCAGTTCCTCCTGCGAGGCCCCGTACCTGTTTCTGTGCAACCAGGGAGGAACCTTGAACACCTCCTCTTGCTCCCTCTTCCATTCTAGCCCCAGAATTTTTGGAAGGAGCTGCAGACCAGCTCAATGCCACGTGCCATAGCTGAACACAAGGCCTGGGGAGCACGAAAGGCGCCAGGGACTTGACGCCACCCCTGGACTCGGAGGCTCAGAGGTCCCAGAGGTAAGGCAGAGCCTCTGCCAGGGATGAGCCCTGCTCCCTGCAGACCACAGCTGCAAATCCCAAGCACCACCATAAGCACAGCTCACGGCGGCGGCGAGATGAGCACCTGAAGCAAGAACCGAGAAGCGTTTACCTCTGCAGACGGTCCCGTTTTCCACCGACTCGTAGCCCGCCCTGCACATGCAGCGGCCGATGGGCACCAGCCACTCGCCGTCCCCGTTGCAGTACAGCTTGATGGGCACATCCACCTCCTCCGCGTTGGTGATGCACGTGCCCCGAGCCGCCACCAGGGAGGTGCTCTCCGCTCCTGAAAGAGTTTCTTGGAAGACAGCCCCGTTCTGGATGACACGGGGACACTTGCGGTAGAAGACACGGACTGCGATCAAAGACATGCAGCCCCCGTAGTCCTGGAAGGCCAGGTAGAAACCGTTTTTGGAGACGGGCCCAAAGCTGCGCACCTCGGTGTTAATCTTCATCACCCGCCCACCTAAGTCCACCTGCGAGAAGCTCTCGTCGGCAGCAATTGTATCTACCTTCATCCAAGGGTTTTCCATCCAGTTGGGAAAAGTCTTGGTGGCAGAGTCAAAGTCTGATTCATAGTAGTAGAGATTAAAAGTCTCCTTACAGGAGCCTGGGACGTTAGGGATGCTGCTGCAGTCCCGGACGGAAAATTTCATCTCCACGTGGATGCGGTGTGCTCCTCGCCTCCGGATGTACTTGGTCCGGAGCCAGTTGTTCTGGCTGGATTCAAAGACGTTGCACACCTGGTAGGTGCGGATTGTGTTCATGTTCTCGTCGTATCCACTCACCTCTTCCCACTGCGGACAGGACAAAGAAAGTCAGTGGGCTGCAAGGAACCAACAGACATGGCATTAAACGAGGTTCCCACCTGCTTTGCCTCTTCCCAGTCCCCTTGCACGCTGAGAGGGCACGCTGTCCCCACACGAGCTGTGCCACACCATGCCCACGCCGGCACGTTGCAGGTGCTCAGCCCCACCAGCACCCAACGCCTCCTTGCCCAGGCACGGTCACAGTGCCAGCACCCACCCCTACGTGCCTCCATCCTGACCCACCTTGGGTGCTGGTGGCTGCCTCTCTGCCCAGCGCCGCGCTCGATGCCCGGATTTAGGGTAAAAGTCCCCGCACGTGACCTGGGTGCGTCGGGGCACGGTGGGGCCGCGCACGGCGTCTGCAGCGGTAATGGCTTTAGCAGGGGCTCCCACCAAGCGGCCTCACCGCTGCCGAGCCTCACGGCAAAGTAACACGATGCCTTTAGCAGATGTATTCCCCCCGGTGCCGCTACGGTTACAAACGTGGCAGACAGACTCTGCTTTCTCAGGAGTTCACAACGTGACTGTAAAACCTCCTCGAGGCTGCAGCTGGAGCACGGCGCAAGGTGCAGGCAGCTATTGGGATGGCAACCCCCCCCTGCGGAGCAGCAGGACGGGAAGCAGCAGCATCCCCCCGGGGACCGGGGCTGGGAAGGGCAGCTCACGGCCCCTTCCAGTGCTTCACCATTCGTGGGAGCCCACCGTGCCTCCTCAACCAAGCCAGGATGTGCCGTAAGAGACGCACGGCTGGCCAGCAGCCGGGGGGGAAGGTTTACGGGAGCCTGCCTGACCTCGCCACGTATCCAGAAAGGGGGACGTGCTGGGCTCGATCCCTCTGGTAGCCCTCATCCTACAAGGACCAACTTTTTTTGGTGTCTCTCCTGGGTGTGTGACACAGGAGCCAGCCCCAAGTCGGAGTGTCTGTTGCCTTAGAAGTGGGCCTGTGGCATGTCCCATGGCTGGTGGCTCTGCAGTAGCATCCTTCCCAGGAAGACAGCTCACAGTCAGTGTATTTTCCCTGCAAACAATCTTGGGTTTCCCCACGGGAAGGTCAGCCCAGTTCCTCTCAGCTGACTAACAGCAGCAATCGACTCTGCCACAGAGCTCAGGGCAGCTACACCACCACCCTTACCTGCACCCACTCCTGGCTGGCCATGTCCAGATCTCTGCCCTTTTGTCCAATCCTTCAGGGCTTGTTGCTGTCTCCATCCTTTGTAGGATGGGGAGACACTTCAGAGCAGGTCAGGGATGGGATTTACCCGCTGGGATCCATCAGGATTCCTGTCATTGAGGACCCCCACCAAACCATGCTGCTGAACACCCTGGGCAGATTGCACCAGAGAGGTGACCCAGGGAAGGAGAAGGGAGGAGGAAAATCCCTTTCTGTCCCGGGTTTGGCAAGGCTCCATGGCAGCAAGGGTGAGCAACCTTCAATGGAGCCAGAGGAGAACAAGCAAATGGGATTCCCCTGCCCGTTGGCCCTTTGTGCCTCCTTCCACCCCAGCTTCCAATGGGGACAGGAGAGAGGTCTGGGAAATCTTAGGGTGGTCTCCGTTGAAGGGAATCACCAGGCTATACAGCAAAGGAATCCAAGACCAACTCAATGCACCACCCAGAGCACCCTGCAGGCTGGACAGGGCAGAGCTGACCCCTTCTGATGCCAATTGTAGGGACTGGGGTCCAGCTAGAGCGACACAATCCCATCCAGCTGGAGAAGCTCTCCGTGAACTTATCTGTAAACCTGCTCAAGTGGAAACCAAGCTGTTTCCCACACACAAGAAATTCACCGTGCATGGCATAGCCCTGCCCTGGAAGCACTGCAGCACCCAGGGCAGGACAGCAGCACAGAGCCGATGTTCCTGGTGCTGAGATCCAGCACCTGTGCCAGGACCAAGGGCTGCAGCAAAACCCCTGCGGGAGCAGAGCCGTCCCCATATCCCCGCCCTGTGGCCAGCAAACAGCTTCACAAGGGCACTCAGGACTGCAGAGAGAGGCTCCCGAGATGAGAGACAGATTGCTTTTTGCACATCAAGGCTAACAGCTGAACAGAAGGCTGTCAGGGAAGATCCCCAAACAGCTCCAACCATTGCTGATTGGCCATGGCTGCAAATCTGCTCCCGTTGTGGGGAGGGAGGGGAGGAGAGCATCCTCTCAAAATGCAGGGGGAGCCTTTGCTTTGTTTTCCAGAAACAAAATTGGCATGCTAGTGGGAAAATGCAGCATCTCTCTGTTTTTTAGGGTGCTGCTGGGGAAGGGGTGAAAGAACCAAGGACAAGGCATAAGAAAACAATTATTTCCCCTGCCCTGTCTCTGAATTGTCTCTCCCTTGCCTGGACCACTCCAAACCAGCACGTCAGCCACCAGGACACGGGGATGCCCAGTATCTGACCTGTCCCTCACCCTTTCCTGCATGGCCCCAGGGAGGGCTCAGGACACGGCCTGAAGAGCTCAGCACCACGAGGCAGGAGGAGCAGGTGGTGGAAGGAGTCTCTGCAGCCTGAGGCTCACGGTGGATGGTGGAGGCAGGGCAAAGGGAGAGCTATGAACAGCACAGGAGCTCCACAGCAAGGGAAAAAAAATGGGCTTTTAGCTTACTAATAACCAGAAATAAAACATTAAACAGAGCAGCAAGCAGGGCCTTCTTCCAGGTGACCCTGGTTGCACCCGATCTTGCTGAAGCTGCGTCATCCATGGGGACAGGAGGCGACCCCAACCAGCAGCACCAGCACTGTGCTGAGCTTCCCAGACAGGCTTCTTCCTAAGAGGCTCCCAGAAGGGATGAGGGACCGAGCAGGATGCCCAGGGCCAGCTCAGGGTGCCCAGCACGGCGAGCAGGGGCTGCGTGGGGCCGTTGGCTCCGTAGGCCGAGCCGATCCTACAAGGCCCCGCGCCCGAGCTCCCTTCTCCCAGCTGGGAGAGAAAGTCACCCCTGTGCATCAGCCCCTCATCGCTTAATTAGAAGCTTCTCCCTTTCTCCTCGCTCTCTAATTAACATGCCGGGAACTCAAAAGAAGAAGGCAGCACAATAATACGGAGAGACGGCTTCCAGCAGGCCCAGGCCTCATTACCGCGGGGCTGGCGAGCTGGAAGCAAGGCGTGCTTTACATATGGAAAAACCGCAAACAAGAAAGGCTGGGCGAGGAGAGAAAAAGACTTGACCTCTGCTCCTGCCCATTGTGTGCCCGTCATCTCCCCTCGGCGGCCGGGCTGGAGCTGGTGGGGCGGTCGGGCTGGCAGGCGGGTGCGGGGCTTTATCATGGTGATGGGGGACCTGTGCCGGCAGCCCCTGCGCCCCGGCATCGCGGGTCGGCCAGGCAGACCGAGGAGGCCGCTCTCGTAGGGTTTAATCTCTCGACAGAGGCTTTTCTCATCCGTTTCTTTTCTTCTGCCAAGCTGGCTCAGGGAGCGGGCTTGCTGTCAGCCCCGGGGTGAGGCCCAAAGGAATGTCTTCATCTGGCCCCGGCTGGGGCTGGATGCAGGGCAGGATGGGTGCTGAGCCTTCACCGCTGTGCGTGGGGAAGGGAATTGTCGCTGGGGGCTTCAGCTGCCAGACCCAAGGGCGAGCAAGACACTGCATCAGGGGGCACAGCTTGGCTCGGGGTGCTGCGAGGGTCCCTTGGCAGCCTCACCTTCACCCCAGCACCGGCTGGTGTCAGCCCGGGGGTGTCAGGCACCACGACCCCAAGCTGCTCCCAGCCACCGCAGGCAGAGAGGGAGGGATGCTCCAAGCACCTCAATGCCCCACACAAACCCTGTGAGAGACAGAGGTGGCCGGGGTCTCTTCCATATGTGCAGAGACACGCTGCCTTGGCCAAGCTCTGGTTTGAAGTCTGGGGAAGTGCCACCTCCTGGGAGACTACCAGAAACTAAAATTGTCTTTTTTTATCCTCTTTTATATTTTTTATACTTTTTTATAAGTGCCAAAGCACTTCAGCAGGTGTCTTTCACTGAGCAACCCCACCAACGTTCACCTGTGGCCCCAAGACCACAGACCTGGCATGCAGCTCCCGCACAGCAGGAGATGACTTACCCCCGAGGGAGGATGCACCATCCAGCCCAGCTCTGCTGTGGCCGTTGTGGAGTCCATCAGCGTCTCTGCAGGAGGAAGGAGAAACGAGGAGTCAGTGTTGGTTTGGGGCTTGAGGACGGTAAAGGGGCAGGAGGAGGAAAGGAGGTCTTCCAGGTCTTCCTCCTCACCCTCCCTCCATCCTCCTGCTCCAGCCCTACCACTGCTTTTTCCCCCTCTGGAGTTTCCTCCTCAAAATCCAAAATCACAGCCTAGGAGCAGCTCTGCAGTGGTGGCTGGGGAGAAGCCCTGGCCCGGACATCTCTCCATCCCCTTTCATTCCCATTTGCAAAAGTGAGATGTTTTTTCTCAGCACTGTGCACAGCAGGCAGAATCCTTGGCCATGCAGTAGCCAACAGGAAGGAACAGCACTTCAAGGACTTGCCATACTTAAAAATTAAACCAATATTAAGGCCGTTTTTCCAGGCAATTTGGGCAGAAATAAGCCAGACGCTGCTACAACTGATCAGCGCTGAACAGAAGCAGAGGATGGCTTCCTAAGCCATGCAGGCAGTGAACTTTCTGGACAACGCTCCTCGTCCTTCCTAAAACTCATCATTATCTCCTGCATTGATGGTTTTTTCATCCTAATTAGCTATTGGCTGGCATAATTACACCAGGTTGATGGCAAGAGAAGGGATGCTTGGGTAATGGCCTGCCAATACTTTGGGCAAAGTGTGGGAATGTTCCCCAGCCAGGGGAAAGCGTAAAGCTTGCAGGAGAGACTGTACAAGACAGAGGACAGCCAGTGACTCTGTGGCTAAGCCCCAGGTGACAGCCACAGAAGAAACCATATCTCTCTGCTCTGCATGGAGAACATGAACCAGCACTTGATTCGAGTGCACGCGCTCGAGATGCCAACTGCATTTGCACGGATGCTGGAAAGCATCCACTGCATGCACAATCGAGACACAAACATGAAATACAGCCTGTAGCTTCCCTTCCCCTGCCCTCCCAATTACTGTGAAACAGGCAAGGAAATGCTGAATTTTTAGGGCTCTCCGGCTCTCAAGAAAAAGCACGTTATGTGCCAGGTGTACAACCACCCAGCCACAGCTCACGGAGGGTGCTCCAACGGGATGGCCCCTATTAGTAGGGATCTCCAGCCACCGGCCTACAGACCCAAGAGATGGTGCCAGTTCCCCCAGAGGGATGAAGAGCTCCTGGCTGCAACCGTGTCCTTCTGCTGCTCCCAGCCACCAAAAACCACGAGCATCCTGCCATGAATTCCCATAAAGCACCTCCACCTTTTCCACTTTCACTGAACACAAGGGAAGAAAAGACCGGCCTTGTGCAAGATCCATCATCTGAACAAAGCTGGATGCAGAAATGGCAAAATGGTTGTTATTCAGCCTGCTGAGCAGTCCACATAAGTTCTCTTTTCCCATAAGTGAGCTAAAAAGTGCCTCGGCATAGATATGCTACTTGCACCTACTCCTAGCAGTAAATCATTTTCAGGCTGTGGGCTGTTCGTTACTCCTGGTTAGAGCCAGCGGTTTCCAGTTCACAGGAAACCAGCATTTCAAAATTTGGTTTTATTCCAAAGGTAGAAAGCAAAAATAGTGCTTTTCAAATTTTCCCACTAAGAAAAGCTCTGGAAAATAGCTAACACAGAAATGTTGTCATTCAGATTTATGAAATTTCTTTTAAAACTGAGTATTTGTTTACATAGTTTAATAATAGTGTTTATTTTATCAAAGTATCTGGCTTTTTCATTAAAACACCAGTGATACTTTGATCTAGAAGGAAAACAACATTTTTCACTCAGTGCTAGCTAGAATCTGCATTACTTTAAAAATAAAAATAAAAATAAATGTATTTGTTAATTTAACTATCAATGACAACGATGCATAGTAAATATATTAATAGCAGTGACTCATGTAAAAGAAGATACGCTCTAAAACAGTTTAAGTAATTCCCCAAATAAAAACAATATATTGAAATGTTTTGCATTTTTAAAAGCCTTTTCTTTTATGAAAACTTGGTGCAGTGGAAATGTGCCCAGCACATCAATGCAGAGCATTGCCCAAAGCCCTCGCCATTGCCCCCAACCCACAGCTGAAGAGTTGCCCATCTCCTTTGAGACATGCATCTGCCCAAGCTGGCCCAAGGACATTCACTTTCATAGAATCGTTAAGGTTGGAAAGAGATCCAAGATCCTCCAAGATCATCTGGTCCAAACACACCCCTACCACCAATGGCACCCACTAAACCATGTCCCCAAGCACCACGTCCAACACAAGCCAACAAGGAGTAGAAAACTGCAGGTTTCAAGCAGGTTTTTCCAAAGGTCAATTACCTTCTCCTGAAAAATATATCTTCCATTACTTTTAGTCTGAACTTACGCTGCCAGTTATTAGATTTCCTTTTAATTTCACAAAGACTGTTACCCAAAACCTCCTCTCCCTCTTGTGCTGCTTACCAGTGCCAAATGAATCATCTCTCAGCCTTTGCTGAGATAACTAGATTAACCGAGCGTCCTTATTCTTTCACTCTTACACAGCTCCTTTTCTTTGGGGCTTCTCTTTATCAACCTTCTTCATTTAGGGTGGACCCCAGGCCCATGGTCCCCACTGCACACAGCTGTAACATCTCTTTGTGCCCCTTTTTACACATCTCTTCTAGCAAATTGTCGCCCTGGCTGATGTCCAGTAAGCATTATGAGATCGGTTGACATGTCATCAGCATTTGGCAGTAGTTGCCTGAATTCCGTAAAATTGCGAATAACTGGTCCCCACAAATTAGAGCAAACCTCGTTAGCTGCACTGACTGCAAACATGCATGTGAAGCCAGGCTGGATTTCAAGGGTGGTGGTGGGCTTGATCCACCACCCATTGCTGGCTGACCTCGAAACACACTAGCAATGGTCTGCCACCAAGTTAGCTCGCCTGCAAACCTGGACAAAAAAGCTCCTCGCACCCCCCACCCAAGATCGGAGAGGCCATACAGTTCTCCAGGTCTTTGCAGGTCTGTGGGAGATCACCAAAGAGGAGTTTGGAAGGTGGCTGTGGTCTGTAAAGATCTACAATGGAAGAAAGCAGCAGCATACAGAACTCCTTAGCCCACGGGGGAAATTGCAGCTACCGCTTTGCCTGGGAGCTGAGCCCAGTAAAGCAGATGGAAAACAAGGTTCTGTTCTAGCAGGGAAGGTATTCCCCTCTGAAGACCAATCAAGAGATGCAATCCTAGTACCATTTGGATCCTTCCCCATCCTGGGTGAGGCAGAATCTGGGCAAGCATGTGCTGCAGGAGCAGGAGCTGGGCAGGAGGCCACCGTGGTTCCTTCTGGCCCATCGAGGTACGATAATGTAGGAGATGCTCATGTTTGCAGCACAGACAAAGCAGATCGGTGCCTCACCTTCAGGTCCCACGATGTCAGCTGTGCACAGGCCTGCTGCAGGTGAAAGACTCCTACAAGGCGTGATAAACCCCAAAGAACAGGAGCCTGCCATCCTCCAGAAGCAAGTCCTCCACACGCAGCAGTCCCAACGGGGCTCAGCCCTCAGCGTGCTCAGCCCCTCGCACCGTGACCCACGGTGGGTTGACAAGGCAACCCAGCAGCTCTTCTGATCCTATAGCCTGTCCCTATATACCCTGCTCCAGTCACCCAGCAGGACCAGCTCCCACACCAGCATCCTGCAGAAGACAAAGACAGACCAATTTCTGGATGGGCAGCCCCAAAACTAACCACTAGTGCCCTGCAAAGCACTAGCAGATTTAGCAGTCTTGCTTGCTGCCACAGCCGACACTTCCACAACACCACCCTCCTGGTTTGGCAGCTCGGATGCCACCCAAGAGCCAGGGTCTGCTTGCAGGAAGGTGCCACAGCAGGCCTGGGCACACCGGGACCCCCAGCATCCTTCACAGAGCGACCCTGCAGCAACACCAGCGACGATGAGGAGCAAAACCCCCCCCAGGAGAGGCACGGGTGGGTGCCTGGCCCCTGGCCCATCTCTGGTGGCTGGCGATAGCTGCAGCTCCGTGAAACGCTCTTGCCGGAGCAGTATTTTCTCAATATTGTTGTTTGTGTTATTCCCTCCCGCGTGTTTATCTGCAGATTCACATGCTACCCACAGCATTATAAATAAACCTGCAGCTGCTCGAAACTAGCAGACGCAACTCTGGCCTGCTTCCCACCAGAAACCGCACTGCTCCCCACGGGACGGTTAGGAGATAAGTGCCTGTCCTTTTCACTTTGAAGATGCTTTCAATAAGCAACTTTCTGCCAGCGCCAGGGCCCGTTGCTGTCATGGCCTAGCAGGGGAGGCACTGCAACAGGAGCACGTCGGGGTCTGCGGCCTCTGCCCCGTGCTGGACCCCAGCTCGAGCGTTTTGCATGCAAAAATATATCCCTGATGCCACGCCACGGCCTCCACGCTCACAGCAATCACCTGGGAGAGGGGCTCCTATGTTTCTGGTGACCTCCTTGCTGCTCAGCCACACTGAAACGAGTGGTTGGGTCTCAGCTGCAGCAGCTCGTCCCATCTGGGAAGGTCAGGACTGAGACCTGGGAGCTGGGAGGAGAGGACAAGGATCACGGTGGGTGCTGGCTGGGGTTGGGGCCTCCACCACGGGATGCCCAGGGCTGGGGATGGAGAGTGACAGGACCAGGAGACGGTGGCAGAGGGGCTGGAGGGGCAAGGGATTAGCAGGGGATCTCTGCGCGCTGCAGACACACTTCTCCATGTCCGGAAAAATAACTTCCATGGAGTTTTGCCAATTCAGACCAATTTAGAACATCTGGACCTGGGTTTCTCAGAAGTCCTGGCAAATCCTTGACGTTTTCAGGCTCCAAACTCATCCAGATAAAGAAACAGCTGGACAAATAAATAGCCCCACAGATAGCTGAAGCCTCCACCCTCATTTTTCCACCCACAGCTTTTTCCCTTCACCTTGCACTTCGCATGTCAGCTCCTCTCTCAGAGTAGGGCACTTGCCAGTATTTTAACCCTGGTACAATGTTATTAACGCAGGGTACAAGGCTCCTAGGCTGACCCAGAATTGCAGCGATTGAGGCCAAGGCTGGATGTGCAAAGGCAGGCAAGAAGTTAGCCAGACCTCAGTGATGGAGCAGAGGTGCTGGGAGCAAAGTCACCCTGAGTCAGCCAAGGCAGACACACTGTGCATCATCACCATCCCCCAGAGGTGGGCCTGGGAGCCCAGCTAACGCACCTCTTCAGATTAATCCACGCTGGAGTGACACTGAAGGGAGGGAAGACCCTGGCGCTGAACAAGACTCCGTGCTGGAGCCCAGCAAAACATCAAACTGCTCTGCACGGGCACACGTGCTCGTGAAACGGCGTTTCCAGCCTGGCCTCAGGTGCAGCCAGCACATCCCCACGCAGGAGGGGCAGTTAATGAGAAACCCGTCTGTCCCCCGCCCCACGGAGCCCTCGCTGCAGATCTATTTATCCTTCCAGCAGTTGAAAGGCTCCTCTCTGCCTCCCGTGCTTTACTGGAGCCTTATTATAATATTTTTGCCAGCAAGAGCTAAGAGGGGCTGAGCAAACCCAGTGGCCTTTCCCTGCAGCACTGAGCTTTGCTTTGCCTGGCCAGTGGCCAGCGGAACAAACTGAAACCCAATCCCCCCCCGGCCGACCCGCTGGCGCGGTAACAGCACGCTGCATTGTGAGCCGGCGGCTACAGGATATTTTGGATACTTCACTCAGGGATCCACTTAAACTCCAAGAGGGAGAGTGATTGATAGGGAGCGAGGAGAAGCAACGACTGAGCTGGGATGGGAACTGCCCGCATCCTGCCCAAAGCCCCAAGCCCCCAAGGCCACCCCGGGGGCAGCCGCACCGTGCTGCAGGAGCAGTCTGCGCCGGCAGTCCCGGCACTGCGAGAGACCAGGCGGAGACAGGTACCCAGTTGTTCAACCCCTTGGCCTGGAAAATAGGGGCCAGACAGACTGAGAGGCAACGTCCAGCATCTCCACCTTCCAGAGCACATCCAGTGTCCTAGGGGCTAACAAGGCAAGAAGGGGGAGGCCTGATCCCAGAGATATTACATAGGTCTGGCAAGGGAAAGTTCACACCACAGCCCAGGAGCCCCACAGCAAGCTCCCTCTGTGTCCCTCTGGTACTGGAGGAAAGGCAAAAGTCCCAGCTCTAACGGAGAACTGGAGCTCGAGCCTCAGGCAGCCAAACCTAACTGGGACCAGCTCTGGGACCACCCTAGGTTGGACGTCACCCCAGGGAGGAGAGGGCAGGGAGGTGCAGGAGATGAGGACCCTGCCTGCTTGATGAACATTTGTGCTCCTTCCCTGGCATCGAAGCATGAACGCAGCCAATTCTTCAGCCCCGTGCAAGAGGCTGAAAAGTGCCTGCGAGGGGCTCCTTCAGAGACAGCAGCAGGGCCCGTGAACTCAGCCCTGCTTCTCCTGGTTTGGAAGCCATCAGCCAGCACTGCCAGAACACTTAAAACCAGCACAAAGAGGGGTCAAGCCCAGCTCTAGGTCTTGCAAGTCACCCAAGCACGTGTTTTCCTTTCTAACCACCCAGCCGACCATCAGCCCGTCCACACACAGTAACGCTGCCAGGCAGGGCAGGCTGCCTGCCCCATCCACCTCACGGGAGGGAAACAGCTTGGCCCCAGCCCCTAGGAGGACTGAGAGGGGCTGGGGCTCGGCGAAGAATTCCGATTTTGTCATCTTTCAGGCTTGGGACTCTGTCGAAGATGCAGGTTAGGCTGGCTGCGAGAAAGGATCACGCTCGGCCTGGCTGCCGCTGCCCCGGGGCTATCACTGCACATGCGTCCCGGCCACTCCGTTTCCCCTACACCGGCTGCCCCAGAGGTCAGCAGAAACCTGATAACCCCACCGGGGAGACCCCAGAAAACTCCTCCAGCAGCACCAGGGAATGCAGCCCCGGCTGGCAGCGCCTGCCCCAAGAGGAGCCGGGGTTTGTAGGTGGTCTGAGTTCAGCCAAGGGCAGGCTGCCGAGCAGAGACAATGCAGATGCTAAATGCCAGCGAGCAGGGGCCCTCCTGCTGCTCCCGGGAATGCAGTAGCCACACAGAGAAGACACAGATGCAGACATTTAACAGCCATTGCTACTGTCGGCGCTAATGACTCCGTCTCTGCAGTCGCACAAACCCCATTGTCTGCGGGACACCTTGCGGGAGGGAGTCCCAGGGGTTAAAAAAGCCCCATCCTTGCCCGCATCCAGCCTTATCCGCCCTGCCGGGATGGGCCCAGCAGACACCGAGGCCCCTCCGGGCAGGACACAGCCTGGCCATGTCCCCCCCCCAGCAGCCCCAGGCTCCTCTTCCTCACCAGCAGCCGCAGAGCTCTGGGGCTGGAGGCCTGGTGCCCGTGAGCTGTTCCTGCAGGTGTTTCGGCCCTAGAGGAACTGGCAGCCAGCACTTTACAACAGCTTTACAACACCCTAACCTGCTCCTACCGTCATCACAGAATCACTGAATTGTAGGGGCTGGAAGGGACCTCCAGAGACCATCGGGTCCAACCCCCCTGCCAAAGCAGGTTCCCTACAGCAGGCTGCCCAGGTAGGCGTCCAGACGGGCCTTGAACATCTTGAACATTCTGAATATCATGGCCCAGGGCCAACTGGCACAAGTTTCTGTTCAAGGCCCATCCTCGACACCCAGGCCCCATAGCATCCTCTGTCCCAGACAAGCATTTGTGCCTGGGCATGGGGGTGAGGGGACCTTAGGATGTCTGGGATGCAGCAAAAAGCCCCGAGACTGAGGAGTTTCACCAGTTAAGCAGCACACGCTGGGCTTTTGCACGACATCCATCCCTTTTCCTCACTAACCTCGTTCATCATCCGATTCAACGAGTGTTGACAGGACCAGGAGGAGCGACATGAGCGCGGGGCAGGGGTTTTGGATAGCTCTGGCTCCTCGTCCCCGTGGGGCAGTGCCCCGACCGCCCTACCCAAACGGGGAGAGGGCACAGCTCAGGTGTGTGTGGTGATCCCCATCCCACCTCCCAGCACTAAACGAGGTTTTGTCACCCACGCAGGATGACAAAAGGTGGTGCAGGCTGGAAGCAACTCCTTCCCAGCAGGCTCCGGAGCCCTGCTCAGCATCCCAATTGAGCTGTCCTTAATGGGCTTCAATTTTAATTTGCTTTTATTGGAAAACACAGATGGTCACCCCTCCTCCCCCCCACCCGAACATATACAGGGTAATAACATTTACAGGGGATAAGATATTATCTCCAAAGACAGCCAAAGCTCCAGCGAGAGCCCCACCAGCACACGGCGACACACAGCTGCGCTGCACAGCCCCGTGCCTGGCTTGTAAAGGCAGGATGAGCCCAGTCGCAGGGAGGAGCTGCTCCCGAGACCACACAGCCTGGAAAGGAGAAAATTGATGCAGCACCTGACTTGTGCCTGAGCACCCAAAAGCTGGCGCCTGCGGGTGCTGCAACTCCTCCAGCACTTCCAGGCCCATCTGCAAGGAGCCCAGAGGCCTGGGTGATGAGGGGGTCCCGGGCCCTTTCACAGCCCCAGCCAGCCGAAGCACAGGGCACGCAGCTGAGCGGGGATGCTCTCCGACGCGTGTTTGGCTCCGTGCGCCTACCTGCCAGCCAAGCGTTCCTGCTTTTCACTGTTTTTACTGACAGGCTGTAAATTTGCTTCTGGTTGGCAGCCCCAAGTGGGAACAGCTTAAGAGGAACCACATGGCCAGCTGCAGGCTCGTCTGTGCCAAGCTGCAGAGGGGTGCGCCGTGCCCCCCAGCTGCCTGCGACAGCAGGGGCCTCCGGGCTGGGCTCCCAAACCACGGGAAGCCTCTCCCCAGGATAGATGAAGGAGCTCCCAAAATCCCTGGCAAGGGGCTGGCGCAGTGCTCTCGGTCTGAGCTCCTTCTTCTAGCAGGTCCTGAGGCTAGAGAATAAGGCAGCATCTCTCTGCAGCCCCCTCGGTGTCCCTGGGGACTAGCGCACAGCCACACCAGAAATGTGAACCCCGCATCTCCGCAGGCCCCACACCACAGATAAAGCTGCGATGGAGACGGCAGCTGTTAACAGTGGGTATTTTTAGTGAGCTGCAAATGTTTCCTCCCCGGGGAAAACTCTATCTTCGGTACCTCACCACGGAGAGGGCTTCCTCTTTCATGCATGGGTAATTCATTACACACTCGTCTAACCTCCCTTGTCAGCGCATTGAGCCACGGGGCCACCCCGCAAGTGGACAGCACGAGACTGGTGCTGGTGGTGACCCTGCTCTGGAAGGGATGTGCTCCATCCATCCCAGCAACACTGGCCCAGCAAGATCCAGGTGGCCTCCCTCTGCAGCATGGGCAGGAGACAGCAGACGGGATGGGGAGGATGGACTTCCCACGCAGAGGTCCCTACAAAAGCCTTGTCCTCACTTCACCAGCACTCCTTTTCTCTCTCTGAGCCATTCCTCTCTGTGTACAGTGCTCCCTGGATGCTCTCGGCCAGCAGCAGACCTGTGGATGAGCGGGCAGAGCATCATCTTGTACCTGCCCAGGAAAAGAGCACGATGATTCAGTTCGGCACGTCTGAATCAGAGGGACAGTGTAGGTGACACCCAGCCACTGGCACTGCGAGGAGGCAAACACTAAGGACCCTCCTGGCAAGCAGAGGTAGGATGCCCAGGGCAGTTTTCACCAGCAGAAAACCAAGCAGCCCCATCCAGTGCCTCCTTCTTCCTCCTCGGCCTCTCTTTACACACCCCATTGCCTTCCCTGCCGCTACATTCAGCTTCCTTATCTCCCACTCCCCGAGCGCACACGGCAAAGCCAGCCCCACCTGCAGCATCCAGGCACCAGCACTGCCTCATCCTGGGGAGGGAAGGTGCCAAGAGCCCCAGCACCAGCTCAGCTACATCCCCTGCCTTGGGTGTAAAATCCTAACGGCCCAGGAAATCCAGCTGGCTGGGGTGGGGGTTAGAAAGGGCAGAAAATCCCCTCCAGGGCCAAAACCTCGTCTACAATTTGCATCAGCGGACACGGAGGGGAATGTGCTGCTGCAGAGCTGCCATACGCTGCATTGAGAACCTGGGAGACAACACGGCAGTGGGGAAGGATCATGCTGGGATGTTTCTGCAAGCCTGCAAACCAGCCTGGAGCAGAAGCCAACGGGCTACGAACCAGCTCTGCCCGATGCAGGCAGGGAACCTTCCCCGCCGGGGATGGTGGAGAGCACTGCCGCTGGGAAATATTCCTGGAGACACTACCGCTATAAAGAGGCTCATTTCCAACACACACACACACAAAAACCACAATCAATGTGGGCAATCACAACGCAGACCTCATTTTGACAGCTGAAGATGAGCAGATCAATGAACCGAAGATGAGCAGTTGCCTAGGTACAGACAAACATAATCTGATCACACATATGCGGGAACAGATTTTTGCACCCACCAATAAGAAACACACTTGGAGGTGTAAAAGGGGCGATTTCCAAAAGTTGAAAGGGATTATTAGCAAAAATTGATTAGGGGGAAAATGTAAACAAAAACAATGAAGTGTAATTAGAGCTAGCTTAAGAAGGCTTGGCCAAAATCTCATAAATCTGCAATTATAAAAGAAGGCGTCCTTAGTTAAAAATTGTCTTGGCTTTGAATAAAAGAAAAAAAATGCAGTAAAAATAAACATATTGTATAAATAAAAAAGGGGGAAGTTGGCAGCAGTAAATTAGCAGCTATAAAATGCAGACGGTTGCTAGAGGAAGTTAACATATCAATGAAAAATACACTGTCGGCAAAGGTAAAGGAGAGAAAGGGGAATTTTTAAATACATCAAAAGCAAGCGATATCGGAGCTACGGAGAAGGAAGTTCACGGGGACACCCGAGTGTGAACTCATGCGGGAAAGGCACAAGTTCCTGGCTCACCCCACTGCCTGTGCCCGGGGGGGCAGTGGGGTCCCAGCTTCTGTGCTGTGGGATTTCCCTGCTGCCCTAAATGCTGCTCCAAGGTCGCTGTGACCCTGCCCCAACCAGGAGTGAGGGTGTCAGGGCAAGTTTGGAGGATCTCCAGTTGCTCATAAAGCCCTTCCCAGACCAGGAGAAAGCCCAAAGCACATGGTTCAGGTGCTGCCTGCGGAGAAGCAATGGTTGCCCTCCAGGTGAATGGCTGCAGGAGCCGTCCTGGCCCTCCAGCCATGACCCGATCACCAAGCCCTAACCCTTTGGCTCCGCAAGAGCCGTGGCAGCTGCCAGGACAACTCAGCCAACGTCTTGGCATGAGACGAGTCAAACCAAAGCGGCCTTGCAGCAGCACGCCAGAGAGACGCCTGAGGCATTAGCGGAGCAGCCGGGATGTAGGACAATACGGCAAGCATCAGGGAGGGAGAGGACGGGGGGCTGAGAGCTCTGCAGACCAAAAAGAAGCAGCCCAGCAGCTCAGCCCGGTGCTCTGCGCCTCAGATGCTTTGTAAAGTGGGTGCAGCAATGGGACCCCTGTCCCAAAAAAGTCTTTGAGGATAAAAGCAGCAGAGCTCTCAGCACAGGTATTCACAAAATTAACTCAGAGTCAAATCCAGCCTGGAAGCTCGCAGTGCACGGAGCAGGACACGGCCACATCTCCTCAGCAGGCTGGAGCCAGCCCTGCCAGCTCAGCTCCACTGCAGCAAAGCTCTGGAGAGGAGCACAAGAAGCTTTTGCCCAGCCTTTCAGAGGGAAAGGAGCATGAGACTCCCTTCAGCATCTCAGGTGGGCTCGCAGCTCCGCTGTGTGCCTCGCAGTGCCTCCACACAGGACGGTGTGTTGGGAGCAGCAGCGCCTGGAGGATTTAGGGGTTGGTTTTAGCCTGACACTGATCAACACCTCTGGACTTCCACGTGACAGTGAAGTGACACCAGAACAGTCAACCCAGAGACTCACATTTGACAGCAAACTTGTCCTGGCACCTGCAAACCCCTTGAGGAAGTGTCTGCAGGGCCGTACCTGTGGCACCTTCCAGCCCCTCAGGCCTCAAGCGCAGGACACACAGTGGGGACTGTATGGGATCCACGCCACAGCGCCTTCCCCACACACAAAGCCTCCACTTTGCATCCTCTGAGCCCCAAAGGATGTGAGGACAAACACGTCTAACCTCGCAGCGCTTACCACTTGCTGCCTGAGCCTCATAAAAGCAACACGATTCCAAAATTTAGTGTACAGAGTGACCGAGGCGTTACCTGACACCCTCCTCAGCCTTGACACAGGAAATCAGGCAAAAAGTGTTGTGCAGAGAATTGCACCATCCCCTGAATTCCCTGAACTCAGCACGAAGCAGACTTCATAAATCAATGCCTGCAGCAGGAAGACACATGAGGGAGCAGCAAGTTCATCCTCCCCTTGCTGTTGTACTGCAGATGATCCTTGAATCCCACAAGTGTGATGGGAAGGGATCCCGGGAGGGCCCGAGTCCCATCTCCCGCTGAGGCCCACAACACCACAAAATGAAGAGGACTCTGCTCTTCTCCCAACACCGTACTCATTCCTCTGTCATCCCCAACTCCTCAGTCACTTGCAAAGCCCTTTCAGGAGATGCAGCCACTGCAGCCTGCGCCCAGGGCAGCCTCAGATACCCCAAGACCAGACTTGTCTGTGAGGCAGAGCGCGAACTCGCACACATAGCTCTGTGCATGGCCAGAGCATCGCCTCGGGAGCACCTGGGACCCCGGCATGCCTCGGCATGCTGCTGCACACCAGGGAGGCTGCTCCCGGCCACCTCCAGCTACCGTTGCCATGAGGAGCCTGGAGGCTGCTGAGCCACCGCATCTCACCCATCTCAGGCCCATCTCACCATGAATCATTCCCTGGCAGTCCTTTGAGAACCAGCCAGGGCTTTGCAGCTCCCTCTATCCCCTCATCACCTGGACGGCTCGGGTAGCTGGATTTTATTCCCCCTTTCAGGACATGGAGCGCAAGAGGCAGAGCTGCCTGCAACAGGGAAAGGGGCACCAAGCTGCGGCAGAGCTCCTGACATCCTTCCACGGAGCAGAGAGCCCTGGATGCAGGTCTCAA
This sequence comes from Nettapus auritus, assembly GCA_011076525.1. Taxonomy (NCBI): domain Eukaryota; kingdom Metazoa; phylum Chordata; class Aves; order Anseriformes; family Anatidae; genus Nettapus; species Nettapus auritus. The sequence continues at coordinate 6,610,385 of CM021785.1, read as the reverse complement.
GCTGAGGTGACTGCCAGCCTCCTCACTGCCAGCATCCTGCTATCTCCAGCACAGCGCCCGCGGACAGCCTGCCATCGCTCTGTGCTCTTCCCATCCTGCTGCAAACCCTTCTCCAGATCTCCCTTGCATCCGCCGCCAGGTGCTGCCTGCTCCAGTAAGTTCCTTCTCATCATGGCACGTACCTGGCTGTTCATCATGAACATCTGCAGCCCAGACACTGCCCTCCCAGGGGGAAATCAACGCGTGAGACAAGTGTCCCAGTACCTGTCCCTGTGTCCTGGAGGGCAGCAATGGGGGTAAGCTGGTGCTAGCTCTGCAGGAGTGTGCCCAGGGCCCAGCACCCAGTGCAGCACACACTCACACATGTACAGACATAAGCTCACACATGTACATGCTCAAGCTACTGCACAGGTCTCCTTGTGTGGGCAGCTGCAGCTCGCACCAGTACCTGTGTTCTTGTGTGTGAGCAAACCCTAGTGCACACACGAGCCAGGAGCTAAGAAAAGTGACCAGCTCTGGAGTGGAAAACGTCTCCTTCGAGAGAAAAATACCTTGATTCACAAGGGAATACCTTCCCTTGCCTCCCACCAGGGAAGGACACAATGCTCCTCTGTCATCTCCTGATGTACCCTGCCTGGGGAGCAGAGGCCCCGGGGCTGCTGCATGGACGTTGGCAGATGCACAGGGCTGCTCACCCCCTCTATCTGCTCACACTGCTGGAGATTTATAGATGAATAAAAATCTGTTGGCTGACCTTTTGTTTACTCCTCTCAGAGAAAATAATTAACTCTTGATGCAGCTCTGACTCATGGTACATGCATCTGAAGAACTTGGTAAAGCTGTCCTTAAAGCCGGTATTTTATTATTTATAAATACCTGAAGTGTGGGAGACAGAGGGGTTTGGCCAACCTCTTTTCAGTGGTCTGTGGCGACAGGACAAGGGGCAATGGCCACAAAATGGATCCCAGGAAGTTTCACCCCAACATGGGAAAGAAATTCTTCCCGGTGAGGGTGATGGAGCACTGGGACAGGCTGCCCAGGCAGCTTGTGGGGTCTCCTTCTCTGGAGATGTTCAAGGCCCATCTGGACGCCTACCTGGGCAACCTGCTCTAGGGAACTGCTTTGGCAGGGGGCTTGGACCCAATGGTCTCTGGAGGTCCCTTCCAGCCCCTACAGTTCTGTGATTCTGTGACTCCCTCTGATAACTTTTCTTTCTTCAAATATCACAAATTTGCTTGATGGGGTTACTCACGTGAAAAAGCCCTCAAATTGCTCCGTGCTGAAACATCCCTACCTTGTGAAATGAGCTGCCCAGCGTGCCCAGCTCAGCAAAGGCCTCAAGGACAGTGTTTTACACTGCAGAGGAACAGGTGACAGGAGAGCACCTAAACCACTCGGCCACCACCAGACACGTGGCACCTTCAGCTTCTCTGAGATGGCAGCTGGGACAGGGCAGAGCGCTCGGTGATGTGCTGGGGAGCAAGGACGGTACAGTCCTTACAAACAGACACGTAATGCATGGCTGTCCCCCTAAAAGAAATGCCGTTTCTGCTACGCACAGAGCAGGGGAACATCAGGCCCTGGAAAACACAACACCAAATGCCCACAATTAAAACAGTTTCAACCCCTTTTTGCTGCTGGGATGTGGGGAGGGCTGAGCAAGGAACACCCTGCCACACACTGACATCCCAATCCCTGAAGGCCGATGGCTGTCTGAGGCCAAACCAGTCGTCACAGACATGGCAGCGGGTGTCCAAGCGTGGCGGCAGGCAAACAAAGAACAGTTCCCGGCTCCATCGATCCGGAGGTCAGCTGGGTGAAGCACGAACATCTGGTCCGACACTGCCCAGCGTGGGCTGAAGGACTTCCCCGCATTTATCTAGACAAGGATGAGCCTTTCAGAAGGAAGCATCCGATACTGCTTTTAAGGTTCCCAGCTCAGAAAGCCCTCCCTGGCGTGCTTTGTGACAGGGCTGTGGATGTGGTTGGAGACCTGTGCCACCCGCCTCAGGCACCCAGGCACTGCCGGAGGCCCTGCACAGAGCCTGGCTGCGGGCATCCGCTGAGAGGAACGAGGGCAGCAAGGCAGCGCAGGTGCTCATTTTGGGCCCCATCTGGAGGCTCACAGCCATGAACAGCACCACACTGTGTCCTGAGAGCTCCCTTTGGGCTGTCAGGGAGATCTGCCCAGCCCCGGCCCATCAAGGAACAAGGCCACGGCACACAGATGTCCCCCCTTGGCCTTCTGAGCTGTCGCACGGCAGGGTAACCCCGATCGAAGGCTGTTAGCAGCTCTCTAGGTTTGTGTCCAGCTATCTTTGTTTTTATTACTGAATCCCTGCAGACTGAACCTGCTGTAGGGGTACGTATTACCAGGGAAACGTTTGCTCCCTCTGGCCCCACTCCCTGCCATGCAGCACCCAACAGGGTGGGGTGAGCAGAGACAGCGCAGCATGCACCTCCATCAAACAGTTCCAGAGGAGCTTTAACAAAAGGAACAGGCTTTTGCTGCAGCTGAACATAGGCTTACGCATTTCAAAGAAAGAAAAAGGACTGGTCAGGCTGTCTGCCTGGCCGTCCAGCCCAGCACATGCCTGAGGACACTGGAGACAGAGGGGTATTAGCCAGAGGGAAGAGCCATGGGGGTCAAAAACTGTTTATGAGAAATCAGTCACCTTTGATCTACAGATTACCAGCAATAGCGAATCGACTACATCCCTGGGTGAACTGCTGCACAGTTAATTAGGCACGTTATTAAAAACATGCTCCTCTACTCATCTGAATTAGTCCAGCTTCCAAGCCACAGAGTCCTGCCCTGCTAAATTACACAGACCTTCACTATTAACAATTGTTCCTCCAGGCTGGGACCAGCAGACAAGGCAGAAGACACTCCTGAATCTGATGGATAAAGCAAATGATGGGCATGCTTTCCACACCTTGAGTCCTTGAGTCATGACTGCAGGTATTTTGTTTTGTTTTCATTTTGATTCTCCTTTGAATGCAAACACCAGAAACGGACCCAGCATCCGTTTAGGTCTAGCCTCCATTTCACAAAGAAAGCACTCACTGATACGTCCTGCATTATCAAGCAAGTATCTATCAGCTCTTTCAAACCAGGAAAACACTTTTCAGAAGTCCTTCCAGAGCCCAAGACATCCCAGTTAGCATCTCCTGCCCCACAGCCAAGGGCTGTACCTTCTGCTCCCAGACACACAGTGGGGCTCGGCCAGATTCAGACACAATTTTGTTCCCATGACGCACCAAACTGCCTTGGGTGTAACTAATCTATCCTCTCCAATCTTTACTACTCTTCCAACATTGGTACTTGCTGCAGACAGGGATCTCATTAGAAGTGCTGCCCAAAAAGCGCTGATGACCCACTTATGGTATTTTCCTCTGACTAGCCAGCTTTAAGCCCCTTCAGCAAATGCTGCACTAAGGCCTATAAAATCCTTTTTTGCTCGAATACCACGGGAACCTCCCCCCATATACATAATGCTGCTGAATTACACATAAATGGCTTGAAAACCCCATTTACCTCTGTAAAACTCTTAGGGTGACTCATCTGCCCCTCAGTTTGAAGGCACCATGTGCTGCCCACATACTTTCCTCCACACTAAAGGACTATGCCACGCATCCCCATGATCTCTGCATCGTTACTGCCAGCCTGAGCAAAAGGAGACAGGGTAAGTCCTCATGGGTAGCTTTGTGTCCCACAATAATGAAAAGCAAGTCCTGTGGCTGCCCTTTTCCCTCAAACAGCACACTTTCCCTAGCAAAGTGGAGTACCGACAGCCCCCATCAAAGGGCATTGCCCCCCACAGCGTTTCAGAGCTGGCTGGTTTGCAGACATCCAGTGCTCATCCAGGGGCTGGGTCGTCTACCTACTGCCCCCGCAGCGGGACCCAGCCTCCTCGCTGCTCAGCCTTGCTGCCAGCCAGCAAAACCACCCCACTCCCAAAACCTTTTATTAGAAACACACAGGCACGAAATGATTCAAGAGGAATCCATTACACAGTATTTAGTACATACCATTTGTATTTCACAGCCAGCAATCCTTCCGATTTCACAGGGAAACGGCTATTAAAAAGCCACTGCAGCTGATGGGAAGGGGACAGCATGCCAGGCAGGAACAGGGATGGAGGGACCATTTATTCACAACCCTTCAGGTCCAGCTGTGCATGCTCGGCTAGGGCTTGTGCACATCTGGATGTCTCACCGAGACAGCCAGCAGCCCTCTCCTGGAGCATGGTGCAGTATCCTCCACTTGCAAGAAGCAAAACCTCCCTCTCCAGACTATTCAAGCTGTTGCTGTGCAGGAGAAAACAGCTCTGCTGTCTGCAAATAATTCACCCATATCTGACTCAGATGCTTTTTGAAGCTGTGGCATGATTGCAAATTATTCCTAAAAGGAAAGAGAAACTCCGAAACACAGTTGGTATTTAGTTCAGCACCACTCCTACAAAGTCTCATAGATGTCTGAAGACTTTTATAGTTCGTGTGCAGCAGGAGTGTTGTACCATGCCTTACAGACAAACCTACTCCTGGGCTATCTCCTCTCCCACCTCCTTGGAGCTTCATTTCTCAGACACCCAGCATAGGATCCCCAGGGCCCTGAAGATCCATTGCTCAATGCATTTTATGTACCATCATCACATGGGGAAGAGTAACAGAAGAAAATACAAAGACATGGTTTAAACCCCAAACCTGACTGCCCCTGGAAAGATGTAATTTATTAAAGAACAGGGTGAAAGGAATGAAGGGGAAACACAGTTTTCACCAATCCCCTGCTACACAGAAGGTATATGTCATAAAGTGAGAACAGTGACTAATGTCATCCCATGAAATGAGAACAACGGGTGACACCAGCAGGAGCATCTTTGACCCACGAGACATCTTTTCAAAACATAAATTGTGACTTGGGAGGTGCAGGTTGGATATTAAAAGATTATTTAGGATATTGCTTCCTCAGGAGGGCAGGACAGACCTGAGGCAGGCCACCAGAGAGGTGGCGGATCTTCAGCACTAGAGGTTTTCAGGACTTGACTGGACAAATCCACAGGCATCCTGATCACTGTTTAGAATGGGGCAGGGGTTCCCAGTCAGGAAACTGGGAAAAACCAACCCTGAAACCCTCAGGAAATGGGTTCACCACAGCTGGAAAACATTTCCTACTCTGATCAAAGACAGAGATGCCCTGTTTTACTGATGGCGTTGAAAAACTTGGGTGTCCTAGAAGGTAAGCAAATGTAGTTTCCCATCACTTCCCCAGAACAACGTCCCCCTACATAATGTTGCAAGCCACTGTCTCATCCAGAGCCCAGTTTGCCACCCCAATGTCCTCTTCTTCTGACAAGCTGAGCTACAATGCACAATTCTGAATTTTGGGCTGGAAATACGGTCTGGGAAACACTCTCTTATGTCATCAAGGCCTATCTCCACTTTAACCATCCAAGGATGTAGGAGCCACCCCATCCCACTGACAACACAATTTTTTCTGCCTGCTCCACAGTGGCCATCTGTTTAGTATTACAACTTAGCGGGGGGGAAAAATAATTTGCTTTCTCTTTATTGTGTTGTGAAAGCAAAAATCCAGTAGATGCACAAAGTCAGTGAGGCATGAATAACGCGGGGTCTCCTGGCCTAACAACAGGCTCATGGCTAGGAGTGTGAGTCTCTGTGCCTTGGCATGTCTTGCAAATTCCAAGGCTCGCCCACCTTTCAGCAGATGCCAAAGTCACTCGTTTTCCTTAACCAGCAGCAATACATCAAGACAACTCTCACAGCCTAAAACCAACAGGGACTCTCCCTGGTGAGACGCCACCAGGGGATGACCCCAGACCCCATTGCCCCGTTCCCTTTGGGGGAAGATATGGAAGGGGGGGACGGATAAGGTGTTTTTATTTGCTTTTAGTTCTTACTGCTCTAGTCTGTTATCAATAAATTGTATTAAACTGCCTGTGCTGAGTCTGTGTTGCCCATGACAGTAATTGGAGAGTGATCTCTGTTCTTAACTCAGGAGCCCTTTTTATCATATTTTCTCCTCTTGTTCCTAGTGAGTTTAGCCAGCCATCAGTATGAAACCAGTACACATGCCAATCAGACAGAGCTAGGACCAGGACCAGTCTACACTGTAAATTCACCGGAGGGCCATTAAAAGGATGCCAGAGAAGACATCTCAATTTCCACTGGTTCAGCTGAGCCAACATTGCACCAGTGTAAATCACAAACACGCTCAGGATTTTAAATAGGGCAACAACATACGACAGAAAGCCAACATGTGATGGACACAGACCCAGCAATCCAGCTCTCACCATCAGGTTTCTGCTTCTCACACTGCCTTGAAACTCTGCTGTCTTCAGTACCTGTCAATATCTGTCATCATTACACTGCAGCATGCCCTGCGATCGGCGAGGACAGGCTTGTTACATAATTTTAATGCACAAAGTCCATTAAAGACCCCGGGGTCTACAATTTTGTACCTCGTAATGACACAGAAAGAGAGCTGAATCACTGGACTGGAAGCAAGTAATTGCCCCAGCGCTGGTGATCACAGCCTGCACTGGGGAAAGGGAGGACAGGCCAAACCCAAAATTGGCCTGATGCTCCAAATGTGTTAATTTACCAAATCTGAGATTATTTCCCGGTATATTCAACCAGTAGCAGGAACAAAAAAGCACAAACGGAAATCAGAGGGGTTTTCAAAGAAGAAGTTTATACAACCTTTTCTATTTTTAAGGCTACAGTTTGGCAATCCATGAAGAAAGAAACTTCAACCAAAACCAACTTAAGAGTAACAAAATTCTGGTGAAAACTGCACATACAAGGGTGACAAACAAAAAGTGGAAGAAGATTAAGCAGGCAACCCATATTTTATTGTGACTGGAATGAAATGAAGCAAGTTCATAAGGAAAACCTCTGAAAAACCTGTATCTGGCATGGCTGAATGAAGATAAAGATGTGTTGTTTTTGTAAGCACAAAGGCAAAATGCCAAGTAAAAATTTCAGAATTTGTAGAAACAGAGAAGAAAAGTTGTTCAGAGAATGTTTAGTTAATTTTTCTACTCTCAGCTGGGCTGATTTCCACAGCAGACAAGGTTACGGAGGGCCTTGTCCAGATGGGTATTGACAATGCCCATGGATGGAGATCCTGTCACCTTTTCAGTGCTGCACCACCTTCAGGGTGTTTTGGTTTGGTTTGGTTTTGCTCTACATGAAATCAGATCTTCGCTTGCTGTAGTCCTTTGCAAAGGTTCGTAAAAGATGTCCACAGTCCGTGTGTTTGTTAGGAAAGTAGGATTTTATTTCCATAGGCCCCTGGAGAACTGGACTGCTTCCTCCTGTTTGCAGGAGGATTCCTTAGCTCATACATAACTAATGACCTATGGACTGCTTGACTGTAATTCTCTTAAAAATCACACACACCATTTGCAAGCACCTAGAAAATAACTAAACCTTTGGCCAAAACCTGAAGAAATGCATCAAGACCACATGGTGACCAAACAACTCAGCTCATTTCTACACGGACGAGGTGCCCTGTGGAGCTATGAGAAGCCACTGCCGTCATTTATTTTCATTTCTGGTCATTTCTGATATGACACTTACATAAACAAGCCCAAGGAACCATGGCCACATGAAATTCCTCTAAGACACCTCCACAATAGGATGAAAAATCAAATTCTGGGACTAGCCATTAACATCAAATTGGAATAAAACCACAAGAAAGCTCCAAAGACTGGCTCTAGCACTGGCACGAATAACTGGGCAGTGGAGCAAACCTACACAGCTCCTTCCAGTCCCAGGCTTCCAGACAGCATCCCTCTTTCCTGTACCAAGAGGAGGAGATATTGCCCAGAAACACTCTAGAAGGCAGGAGCAGACTTCTGAAAGATCTTGGCCACTTGCAACAGGAGGGTGAGGAAAAGATGGTGCCGACCACGAGCCCCACCGGTCAGTGGGGGACACAAGGCAGGAGACAACTTCTGACTGAGCTCATAATACTTCAGGGACTGGAACCGGGAGAGGAAAAACTTAAATAAATAAATAAATAAATAAAATCAAACACTGTCACTTCACAGGGTAAGACTCAACAGGCTTCAAGAATCAGCAGGTAAGACTCTATGAGAGGATGCCCAGGAGAAGAAGAGTTAAGGAAAGCTGCTAAGTCCTTACAGACAATAATAGTACAGAAGCATCCCCGTGCACAAGAAGGATCGAGTTTAGTAGATGCACCACAATTACAATGCAGTAAAACCGTAGGCATTCAAGGTCTCGCTTAGCCTGAAATCACTTCTGGGAAAATAATGAAAATGCTGATGCAATTCCAATCACAAAGAATTAAAGAACGGGAGTGTAATTAGCACCAGTCAACATACTTCTACGGGAAACACGTCTTGTCAGACAAATCTGATTTCATTCTTCACTGAGATTACAAGTTTGATTGGTGAGAGTAACCGTGCCCATGCAGGGGGCTCGCTGGCTACCGAAGCCAGCAGGCGAGACGGCAGCACAGCGAGGCAGGGCCAGCGCTGCCAGCCACGGGCGAGCTGTTGCCCGGGTGTACAAAGCAGCACTGCTCCGTGTCGCCGAAAACACGCTAAAGGGATTAAAAGCTGATTAGCAGGCAGGTTTCAAGGAACAATTCCCAGCGCTGCCAGCCCCCACGGACCTCAGTGGGCTCGGCAGGAGCCGGCCCCAGGTTCCTTAGGTTCCTTTTCGCCTTACGCTCAGCTTGTTGGAGAGGGATGAAGGAAACCGATGCTGAAATATCTAATGGTCTCCCAGACCTGCAGAGCATCCTCGAGTAAAGGATGTGGGATTCACCTCGCCTGGCATTAGCCATACGGAAAAATAATGCTTCGACTTTAATGTAGTCGTTAATTTTCTACAGATAGTAACGACGGAGAGAGATGGGCCTCTGAAGACAAGCCAAAAGATCTACAATTGCCATCCTAGACAGGTGGGCTGAATTGCTCTCTGCAGGATACTGTGTGAGATGGTTCTTGCTAACAGCTTACTTTAGAAAACCCATTTTTGTTCTAATGATCAAACCATCCTCTAAGGAAAGTCGGGGCAGGGCCGGGGCCATGATCCTTGATAATAATTCAAACTATGTTGGGAAAGGGCTTGGAAAACCCGAGCTCCTCCAGCAAACACCCCTGACAGGACTGCTGGTGTGGGTCAGCAGATGCAAGCACCGGCCAGGAAAAGCTCCAGATGGCCCAAGTGACTCCGTGACAGTGAAGTGGGGGAACCCGGGAGCTCAGCGCCTCGCTGCACGCCTCCACCCCCTGCCCAGCTCTGGCACAGCGGGACAGGAGCTGCTTCCACCCAACAGACGTTCGCTGGGTATGAAACAACAGGACGGCCTCGGTCTTCATCCAAGCAGGCAGGTGTCCGCAACAGGACTGAGGACACAGCCAGGGCCCTCGTTGGGAGCGTGAGGGATTAGCCCTAAATCCGGGTGTGCAAATGAGCACTGCTTTCTTTAACACGTGGGGTTTATCTCTGGGGCTGTCCCTGTACAACTACCTGGAAAAGCAGACAGAGAGCAGACCACAGCTGAGAACCCAGTCTGTTTGTCAGCTGTACTCAGGAGATGCCCAGGATTTCACTCTTCCTTTCCATTGCTCTGAGAGGAGTATGATCATGGTTTTAAAAAGGGATTTTCCCTTACAGGAGATCGAAGATGCCTATGCCACGCAGGAGCACCTACAAGGTCTCTGTCCCACAGCTGAGCTACCCCAGGACACAAATGAGGTGTGCACTGTCCTGGCAAAAGGACGCTGAAGCTGGGACAGGAACCACCCTTGGCACCACATGCGTTCATCTGTCACCTTCCCGTGGCTCTGGAAGGGGTGAACAAGAACTCCCAGTGCGCTCTAGGAAAGCCTCACAAGCGCTATTAACCTGGGGGCTCTTCAGCAGCAGGCGTCACGTGTGGAGGTGATAGTGGCAGTGTACCTATGGCTAAAAAGAGACCAGTCGGTGCCCAGCCTGAATTGTAGGGTTTTCAAGAGCTGTGGGGAACTTGCTCAAACTACAACAGAGACAAGACAGGTCGGAGGTGTCCTGGAAAACGGCAAAAGGAAATTCTCAGGCCCTCGCCCACCCCAAGGATAGGCAGCACTCTCCGGTGCCCCCAGCAAATGGCAAATCCATCCCGAAAAATCCCTTAGCAATAGGGAGAGAGCAGCTGCTGCTGTCAGTGCCTTCTGGGCTTGTCACCACTGCCTCTTACCCCCTGCCTCCTCAGCCAGACCTCCTGACATCCAACACCGCCTCTGCCAAGTCAGCCCAGTTGGGTTCCCCCACTAATGCAAGCAGAAAAGCCGTTCTTTGGGGGCTGCTTTAAAGCAGTGCCTCCTCCCCCCCGCCAAAAGACTTAGTCAAAGCAAATGCCAGACCCATTAAGAGCAAAGGCCCTCACAGCCAACAGAGGAATTCTTGGGCTTGATGGACTGTTTATAGAGTCTTTTATAGGAAGGATGGGTAACCTAATCCCAACTACAACATTTTTTATGCTGCTCTATGAGGGTTCAGCTGTGATTAAACTGTTGGCACGGTCCCATGGCACATAAAACCATGGAGACCAGCAAGTCTCATCCCTGTCGGAGCCCTGCAAATGCAAGCAGCAAAACTATTCCAAGCATTAAAGCCCGCTGGGCCCTGCTGCCGTATCAGTGACACGGCTGCTCCTGCGAGCCCTGATGCAGGCCATCGCCACTCGCACCTCCAACAGGCTTGGCTATCCTCGGAGACCAAAATAAAAGCTACGTGGCAGTCACCATGCCGATCTCAAGCAGATAGTTACCCCCGCTGCAGCCCAGAGTCAATGGACGAGCACCCCCAAGGACTCCTTTTGGGTCCCAGAAGCTGGATGCAGGAGGTGCAGCTGCTCTTGTAAAAATGTGCACCAGAAGTGTCCCAGGGTCTTCAGTGTCCTCTCCCAGCAGCAGTCCCAGGACCAGCAAAGACCCTCAGATTAGAAGGAAAAGAGAAAAGGGGTAGGAGCCCAGGGCAGACCCCTCACCTCACTCCCCTCTGCCATCACATATTGTGCATGGTCTGAGCCTTCCACGCTCCCTTGGGTTCTTGGGGAGCAGGACTACTTGATATCAGACAAGTAAGGTCTAACTCAGCACGGCCAATGGATGAGATCTCAGAAAGCAGAACCTACAAGATCCAGCAGGCACCGCACCAGCGTCTTCAGGCAATTTGAACAAAATGTTTGTTTTGTTTTATTGTAATAGACCTGAAAGAGAACAAAGACTTATTTTTTTTTTGCTTTGTTGACTCATACATCAGTTTGGTTGCCCTCGCGATACCCTTGCACCATGTGGCATCTCCCTCAGGACCACCAGCTGCCCAGCAGGTGGGCTCCCAAATCTCCTGCTGGCTGTGGAAGGTGGCTGTTCAGAGTTACAGCTCCAGACCACACCGAGCGCTAAACACTACCATCACACTCATTTCCAGTCCTTTTCCTGCATGCCCATAACCAAATGAAAGACGTGGTCACCTCAGAAACCCTGCCTCGAACATCCCCACCCGTAGCAGCCGAAAGAGGAACGTGTCCTTCAGCGTACAACCGGTCTCTTTATGTGGGATGGGATTTTGCCAGTAGTTTTATTTTAGCCCGGCGCACATTCCTATAGCCAAAGGGAGGAGGCTGGGGACTGCTCTCCGATGCTATCACCTGATGCCATTAGCATCTGCGTGGCTTCTCCCTCCAGCAATGTGCTAAGGCTGGACCCCCAGATATGCAGCGTACGGGGAGCCGTGATGGAAATCCATCCAGGATGGAGGGAGAGAACGAAGATGGGAGGTGACAAGGGACAACCTGTCAGCTGTGAAGCCCCACGCGGCGCTGGGGAGGACACAGCCCCGGCAGGAGCCTGCAGCTGGGTGCTGTCGGAGGCGCTGCTCGAGGAGGCGGAGGCATCCTCTGATGGGGAAAGACAGGAGGAGAAAGCCAGCAGCAGGAGGGAGAACCCTCAGACATCTGGGGCTGCCCACCGCTCCTGCACACCCAAAGCCAACGAGGCAACACCCAGACACCCAGGAGAGCACAAGGGAAGGGACCGGGGAGCAGGCACACTGCTGGGGGACGGGATGGGGACAGGCCAGGCCCACCTCTACGGCTCGATGATCCCTGCTGGCATGTCCAGGAGACCCACGGCAGTGCCCAGCTCCTCTCAGCACCTCCAGCCACCAAGGGCCCATGGACGACACACCCAGGGCTGACATCGGCAGGAGACCCAAGCCGCCAAGTAAATCCCATTTTTTTTTTCCTTCTTTTTTTTTCCTTGCATAGCCCACACACCGAGGACCTCCCAAACACATGGTAAAATGCCAGGTCAGCTTTCCAAGGGCTCAGCACCCACAAACAGGAGCTCAGGTCATATTTAGGCCAGCCAAATTACAGGGCAAGACTCCTGCTTGAGGGTGACCTGCTTCACTTCCTCTGGCACAAAACGATACGGGCAGCCCCTGCCATCCCATCTGGCACGCCAGAGGGAAGCACAAGCTCTGCCGGTCCCTCTTTGTCACCAGTTATTCCTCAAAAGCACCTCTCCCAAACCTACTGCAGCCCCTGGCAGCATCCCCAGCCCTTGCTTTCCAGGCGTGCAGTACGAAATGCAAAGCCCCTGCCTCTCCTTACGCAGATGCTGCCACAGAGACCCAAAGCAGCAGGGAGCAGCAAAGCAGCACCACGGGGCCAAGCCCACAAAAGCTTTCCTTCACCTTCCCACCACGCTCAGCCCCACGGCTAAGCAGGGACGGGCTTCTGCAACACCGAGTGGGTGACCCACGAGCTGCGTCCCACCAGGATGGAGACAGCCGCTTGCTCAGCCCCTGTGCTCAGCCCGGTGGAAGGAAACAGCTTGGATTCGCTCCCCAGCAAAGCCTTGCTTGCACACATCTGCACCTGGCCACAGGTTAAACCAGCAGAGCCCACAGAGACCTTCCCAGCCACGCAAGAAGGAGCATCGGCAACCTCCCGGCACGGCTGCATCAGGCAGACCCAGGCACAGAGACCCAGACGACAAATGGGAGCAGCTGCCAGTAAATTCAGCGTTTCCAGAGGATCTGTGTTTATCAGAAGCTGTCGCTCTCCAGCCAGAACAGGTGTCAGTCACAGCAAAATCTCATGGCAGCTACTCAATCTGAAGGCACAGACTTTGACATCAGACCAAAAAAAAAAAAAAAAGCATCGTTAGCAACTTCTCTGCCAGGCAGGCGCTCCCCTCTGCTCTCCATCTCTTCTACAGCCTTGGTGAAAGAAAGGTGAGGAGCCAGGAGGAGGAGAAAAGGGGATGCTCAAGCAGATCTGGCCACCGGTGCCGTATCAGCCCTGGACGGCTCCATCACACACGAGCTGGCCTTGTCCCACCCGCAGACTTGCTGGCGGCTGCTGCCTGGAGATTGACGCCGAGAGCGACACAGAGCAGACCCTGCACTGCCCATTCAGCACTTCCCACCAGCCAGACACTAACCCCTACTAATGCTGCCAACATCCTAATTAGCACCTTTCCCGTGCCCACCCTGCTGCTCTGCGTCTGTCCGAGGGCTCGCTTTGAGGTTCTCTGAAGGCAGAGCAGGCAGGCACAGCAAGTCATAAAGGTGCTGGGCTCCCCTTCCCTCCAGAGCAGCTGGCACAGCCTGCTCCTGCAACCCACACCAGTGCCCCTGCTGCTCTGCTATGTGTCTGCTGTCAAGGGATTTCCACGCGGCATCAAGCACACTTCTGTGTTTATCCTTCCCAAGCCTCCAAAGCAGTGCTAACATGCGCCAAGGACAGGAAAAGCCCGGGAGGGCCCCAGTTACACTGGGGTTATCCAAGCACCCCACGAGTTGGGAAGAGGTGTGAGGCTTTTGCAAGGACGGGGCAAGTCCAAGCTTTGCCTGTCCTGCCACACTGCTCAGCCTGGCTGGAAACTGCCCCTTGGTAGTGGGGCTGCTCCTCTCTGCCTGCCCTGAGCCGCCACAGCACCACATCTCATGCCCCAAAGCCAGCCCTACTTCCAGAGAGATTACTTGCCACTCTCTCTGCTCCCCTTCCGCAAGAAAAAAAAAAATCACCAGCTTGCTTTTCCTCCCGGAGCTGTGCAAGCCATGTGTCTGCCCACACTCAGCACACAGGTGCTGTCTCGGTGTGCACGCATGCAGCTCGCAGGCTGGGCCGTGCATACAAAGGCTGGAAACAGGCACAAAAGTAGTGCTCAGCCACCTGCATTCAGCAAAGGCGAGCGCACAGGGCGCTCCACAAGCAACCTCGGAGACAGCAGGATCCTGCAGGAGAGACACGCCGCAGGAAATGCTTTCCCCAAAGCTGGCATACCACAATTAACTCTCTGCAGCCTGGCCAGCCCCCTCGCTCTGCAGGCAGCGTGCTCCAGCCAGCTCGTACACCTTGTTTTATTTCATCCGCGCTGCCCCCAGTTCACGCATTTCTCCTCCTTGCTTTGTCCCCTGATACCAGATAGGCTTAAAAGCAAAACAAGGCAAAGATTTATTAAGTGAGGCTCACGGTAAAGGTTTCCGAGTTACAGTTGTGGAGCCTGGAAACAGGATTACAAGCAAAGCAAATCATAAAACGCGACTCTAACCTCTACACAGCGAGATGTGACCCCTCACGTGTCCCAGCCTATCTCACACCCAACCATGTGGTGTGCACGGGCCAGCCAGCCAACTTGCAGGCTCTCACCACCACACAAACCTCTGACGTGTGTACCGGGGCTTCTCTTCATGCCTCCTGCTTCAAGCACCACTGCAACCATCTCGTGCAGGTGGCCCAATCCTGACCTGTGGGAGGTTGTGACTTTCTACCGTGCTTGCTGCCCTGTGCACCAAAATGCAAACCAGCATTTGTCAATCGAGAGCACTCCTAGCTCATATGAAAGATTATGAACGACTTCTTTGGATCCATTCTCGGAATAGGCAGCAGATATGGGATAACGGTGTCATCCCCAGGCACGTCTCTTGGAACAAGACATCTGTCTCGGTCAGACTGGTGATTCACATCACCCTCACCCAACACAGCCTACCACAGAACTCAAACACTGGACACAAACACCAGGGACTTTTCACTAGCATATCCCCAAAAAAGCTGCTGCAGAGTGTACAAGCTGTTACCCCAAAAGCTGAGCTTGCAAGAAAGAGCTGCATCTCGTGTGATAAAGGCTTGAAGCTAAATTCCCAGAGGCAGCACCTTATCCATACACAGGGAGGGTGAGCTGCAGAGTCACGGGAGCCAACAGCAGTGGAGGATGCTGCCATCTCCTTCCTAGGAGCATCACTGGTCCAAGCCTGGAGGGAGTAGGTAAGAGTAGATCCAGGTAGATATGGGCCTGGATGCATGAGTCTTAGACAAAACAAACCACAAACCTGGAGGCATCTGAACAGGCCATTCCTGCCTGGTTTGTCCTCAGAGACATCACGCTCAATGCTCTAGTCTCAGCAAGCAAGCCAAAGTCAAAGGACTTCAGTTCTGTGGCCACCCTCTGCAAATGAGTGGCCTCCTAGGAGGCTCAGAAAGGCAGAGAGAGAGCAGATACACAAAAGCAGGATCTTCTCTCTCCTGCACCCCTCTGCTGAAGTTGTTCAAACTCACAGAGGGTCTGGACAAGTGATCCAAGGAGTCCAGCCCCTGCTCAAGCCTCCTCACCCCCTCTTTCTCCCCGGTTCGTCCCCTTCTCTGCCTCACTGCACGCAGCAGCACCACGAGCAGGGGAGCGCTGCAGGAGCCCCCCAGTTGGCTCCTGACCCCCCCCAATTGGGGTCTCTGCAAGCCTGGTGGCACCTCGCACGGATCCTCGTTTCAGGCTGGATGCTGGCAGCAAAGCCGCTCAGCATGGGCTAACCCTGAAAGCCCCCCGGGACACAGTTTCTCCTGAAGGCCGGCTACCCTGCGACCCTCAAAGCCTGGGTGGGAGCCGAGGGAAGCCAAACCATTCATGGCCTGCCCGCCAGCTGCCCCCTCCCCTCCCACCCCACAGCCTCTCGGCAGCCAGCCACAAGCGGGCCCAGGAGCCTGGCCCGCTGAGCCCATTGTTCCCTTTGTCTGGCCTTGGGAGCACGAGCCCGCGTGGCTCGAGGCATCCCCTCCACCTCGGGCACGTTCACACGCCCGGCCGCCCTCATCACCCCTAGGGCCAAGTCCTGACCCTGCCGGGGGGCTCCTGCAAGCATGGCCCCCACAGAAGGGCTCTGAGGATGGGAGCAGCCGTATTGCAGCCTGGCTCCTCCTGCAGCAGGGAGCCCGGCCCCGCCACCGGGCTCCCCTCCTCCTCCGGCAGCTGGCCTAAACCCAGCCTGAGCTCCCCAGCAGGCCCCAGGCTGAGGTTAACGCCTCCCATGCTCACGGCCCCCAACGGCCCTAGTAGGGTGTGAGCATCCCCAGGCATCTTCACCCTCTGAAATGCCGAGCTGGGCAAAGGTGAGCGCTAACGGCTGCTTGCCGGAGGACCTCGGCCTTGCCCAGGTGCTCTGCTGAAATTTAACGGCTTCGGTGGCACACCCTGGGCTGGTCTCGGGACTGGCAGGTGGCACTCGGTGCCGAGCAGTGCACCCAAACCCTGGCACCAAAGGGAAACCCATCCCCAAGGCAGGGTCAGGCTGCTCGGTGCCTCAGTGCCAGGTTAAGCCGGGAAAACCCGACACAAATCCCCCAAAGCCCCGTCCAGGATGCCCAGCAGAGTGAGATCCAAACAGCAGGACAAGCCCTGCATAAGGCTTGAAGACACAGAGGACCACAGGGGTCCACAATTACAGCCACAACAATGACCGAAACGGAGCGACATGAACCCCTGGGTGGCTGCAGGCAGTCCTGAGAGCCAAGCAGAGTGCACGAGGGCCTTGCTGTGCACAGGCATCCCACAGCAGAGCGGGGACAAGGTGCCTTGCCCTCTCCCTGGCACGGCAGACCTCAGCCGCCACATCTGTCAGGCAAAGCTGAACCAAAGGGCCTCCCAATTTCCCTGCCACCCCCAGCAGTGCTTCAGCAGATGCTCAGGGAAGAGGATGCTTTCTGCAGGCAAGCTCTCAGGGCTTCCTGATGTCCCTTCGGACTCGGGACATGCAGCGTTGGGCTTCATACTGATCTTCTGCCTCTGTCCTCCACTGCCTCTTGTTTTAAACCCGCTTGATTTTGTTCGTTTTGAACCTGCCCCTTGAGAACACAAGTGAAAAGAAAAAATGACATAAAGAATCGTCACCGCTTCATCACCACCTTCCTCACACCTCCTGCATCTGGCACACCTCTCTCTCCCCTCAAGCTGCATCTTTCACAAAGACCCTCCCCTGGGTCCCTCTACCTCTCCTGTGCAACCATCTTCGTCCTCCTTTCCCAGCCTTTCCCAGTTCTGAGTTGATGCTTTCAAAGAGCCATCCACAATGACTTTAAGATCTCTTTCTTAAAATGCTAATAAGTAATTTAAAGACTGCCACTGTGCATGCATGGGTTTAGGGTAATTTTTTTTTCCATGTGAATCCCTTTTCATTCATCACTGACTACATTTAATCTGCTATTTTATAGCCTGGTTATCCAGTGTCATGGGATCCTTTTACAATATTTTAAAGACAACTGTTGTTTTGATCATCCTGAATAATTTTGTATAATCTGCAAACTTTCTTGCCTTAAGAGTTCCCACCCCTTTCTCACGCATTTATAAATACGTTGTACAGCACAAGCTTCATGCCGAATCCCATCCATTGGGAAAAATGACTCTGCTTCCCCTCCTTTAAGCAGATTTTAAACTGTAAGAGAGCCCTTCCTCTAAAATTATTAGCATGGAGTTGCTGAGATCACCCAGGAAGCTCTTCTTAAAGCATGTGTGTCCCATTTGCTCTGGCCCCAATATCTATTTTTCCCGATTTACTGTATAAAATGTGATCTCCTAAGCCAACACTTCATTGCAGGGCAGTCTCAGCTCCTCTGCAAGAACCCCCTGACCTTGGCCGTTCTGGGGGGGACACATTTAAATCAGACTTCATCTCCCTGAAGTGTTCCTTTCTGATTATTTTTAACCTTGCACTCTCCGATTTCCTGATTCTGTGGGTTTTGTTTGTTTGTTTTATTTGGTTCGGGGTTCATTTCTTTTCACAAGCTATTCTTCAATCTCCTGTCAGCCTGCCATATATGGGTTCACATTCCCAGTGCCACAGTTTATGATTTTTTTTCTATTTTCTTCTTTTAAACATCGTTTCCTTTTTCTGAAGAACATCTCTTTACCGCCGGTGACCTCCTTCAATCTGACATTTAATCAAGATGGCTATTTTTTTGTCTTTTTAAACCCATACTTTAAACAGCCAAGCACATTCTGAGTTTCCCACATGACATGCAAGTAATTTTTCACTTTTAGCTGCTTCCCTCAGCTAGCTTCGTTTTTACGTCGTTCCCCTTGCTTGACTGTATCCTGTATACTGTTACTGTACAGTATTCTCAAGTGCTGGTGATTTTATGGATGTGAAGTCTTGAAAAGATAATTTATTGGACCAACTGATAAAGCTTCACAAACTTCTGGAGCTCACCGGCCCTTTCTCCTTCCCACCTGGAACTGAACCGAGCTGCTCCCACGGAGCCGGCCTCATGCCTTGCACAGCACCGTGAGCGCTGCTCGGGACTAAATCAAGAGATCCTCCTCTCGTGGGCTCTCTGAAGAGCTGCAATTATTCACAGTCACTAAAACTGTAATTTCTGAATAACGCCCCTTTGTGACATTTACCCAGTTTACACAGAGGCAAGTACCATCTGCAATTATAGCTGCGTTTTCTGCCCTTGCAGCCTGTTTAACCTCCCTTAACATTTGGCAATCAGTGCCACGACGCAGGTCAGGTGGGTAACAGAGACCTAATGCTGCTCCCTTCATCTCCGAGCATGGAAAATCCGGAGAGGGGCTCGCAGCACAGCGTGACGCTGGCTTACTCCTTCACCTCCACGCTGTTCAGCTCGGGTGCCAGGTGTGCCGCACGCTGTGCCTGCGCCCTGGCACAAAACAGCTCCCGTCCAGCACATTCCCAAGACCCACGATATCAATAAAAAAAATACTAGAATTGACATATCTCTGCAAGCTGCTGGGGCTTTCTCACAGGGGCTCTGCTGCCTCCCAGCTCCAAAAAGGCCGCATCCCTGCAGCTCCCTGCGCTGAGTGCCAGGAGGCTCAGCCCTCCCCGCTGACCCCCCCAGCACAGCACGGGGATGCTGCTGGTCCCGCCTGCACATGCCGCTGGGCGCTCGCCAGCCCGTTATCATGGGAGGCCCCATCTTTACCCCCTTATCTAACTGCTGAACTTTTGCCTTCGAGGATCTCCCTCCTACCTATCCCCTTTCCTTCACGCTCTGCTTTTTCGCACAGGGAACGGGCAGTCGTGCTTTGCTCCCGTGTCTCGGTAAACCAGAAAACAGTGGATGGGATCTCACTGGGTTTTTCTTGGTAAAAATCGACTTTCTCCAAGAAGGGAACCACGTGCCTGCTCCCAGACAGGTGCATGCACAAGTCCGACCTCCGCAGCCCCATTCAGACACGCGTGCAGCGCGGCCGGCCACATGTTAGGGCAGGAGCAGCGGACCCAGCCTCTCATTTATCACCGCTCTGGCTGCACTTGCACAAAAGCACTCGAGCTTAGCCTCACTCACCGGAGAGCCCGGGATGTATCTCAGCATCAAGTATTTACCCAGCTTCTCAGGCAGGTTTCCCAGCTATGCTGGTGCCCACCCCTCTTTTCAGCCAGTTCAGGTATGTGTACACAAACCGCCCACCGACTAGTGCAGACAGATCCTTTGCCCGTTTGCACATAGCAAAGCAGACCTCTGCTTCCAGCCCTGGGGGACAGCCATGGTGTGACACCCCTCGGACGCTTCTCCAAGGCACAGCCACATCCCCGCTGCCCCCCCCAGGTCCCTCCCTGGGGTGTCCCCAGGAGCTGACGGTCCCCATGGCATCTCCCTACAGCACCGACTCCTTGGGTTTGTATCAGCCAGAGAATCTAGAAATGCAGCAGGGATCGGGAGCAAGTGTTCCCACCTGCAAGAAGCAGAGAAGCAGATGTGCTAGCTGCTGCGACTGCAGCTACAGCTACATGGATATTACATTGGGCACCAAATTCTTTGGTCTCCAAAAGGAGTTCTCGCCCCTGCTGCCCCAACGATGGGAAGGGCAGTTGTGCCCAAGAAATAAATCTCGTCAAAAATTAACCCAAGAAATGGAACCAGAGGGAGGCAGCATCAGGGGTTTGTGTCAGAGCAGAGGACTGACCCAAAACCAAGGTCTCTGCTCTGCGCCCCAGTCCAATTTTTCAAATATTTGGTTTCAGCCCAGTCTCAGGACAGCATTTATGGCATGGGTTTTAGCAGGTCATCTGGATCAGTTCTGTGACAGCTCCCAGGTTTTCCTCATGGGCTTCCCACCTGGGAAGAGGCACACGTGTGCGCCTTGCAGGTCCCACATTTGAACAGCAGGACCTGCAGCTCCAGGTTGCCCCAGTGCAGCCAAAAGCGTGTGAGATCACTGAGACCATGGCACAGCTCCTGCGGTCACATCACAGCCCGGGAACAAGTCCCCACCACGTGGCACTGGGTCACCACCACTTCCCTGGCACAGCCCATAGCTGTGGAGAGGTGGGCAAAGCCTTTCTTGACTGAGACCGGGAAGCAGAAGAAGCGACAGCAGCAGATAAATGGAAGCACAGGCTGAGTGCTGCGTTAATTGGCATCTCCCTGCACCGCCTCTGGGCCTGGGGGAGGCGGCAGGAGTGCTCGGCAGCAGGTCACGACCAAGTCACCCCTGGGCCACGCGGGTGCAAGGGAGGACCGTGTTTTCACACCGCCATATTCCACCGCATACATAAAACACAACGTGCTGGGTATTATGCACATGTATGCAATGCAATAAATACATAATGTATATTATGTACATTACAACACCTTATTAAATTAAACACAAACAAGCCGGTCCCAACTCCAGCACGCTCAAAGAGACGGGCACAGGAGCGTGCGGCTGGACGTAGATGCGGCTCTCCCCAGCCCCTCGGCCACGGTGCGCCCCAGGTATGCCTCCAGGAGAGGACACAGTCCTCCTGCACCAGCCTCCCACGGCTCAACACCGGGCTTGGAGCAGCAACAGCCCTGCAGAGGAGCGGGAGGATGCTCGGCAACCTTACAACCTTACAACCTTGCCCGCTCCGGACTCTGCCGCTGCCCATCCTGCAGAGCCCGCACGGCTCCAACCTGCCGTGGGCCCAGCTGCCGGGGCCTCTGCTCAGCTCCCAGGCTAGCTGTGCCCTCGTAGATATTTAGGACCATCTCGTTTCTCCTTTCACATTTTTTGGTACACGGCTGGCTTTCCTCCAGCCCTCGGGAAGCTTGCCAGCACTGCAAGGTTTATGAAAAGTTAACTCCAGAGGGGTGAAGAGTGCCTTCATTTTTTTTTTTTTTCTCCTGCATGTGAGTTAGCCAGGCTGTTGATTTTGAAATACATAACTCCCATCCTCGGCTCCCCCCCCCCCCCAAATACCTTGGAAGTATCGCTGCTCCAGATATGCCACACCATGCAAGCAGCATATGTGAGCAGGAATACAAAGAGAGGCCGTTAGTGATAGCAGTACTGTTACCAACTGGTGTGGGATCCAGACCCTTCCAGGACTCCTTTGTTCTTGACTTTCTTTAAAAACACACACACACACACAAAAAAAAAACTTTCCTTTTATAAGCCTGAACTTTCTCAGCCACAGATACGTTACCTCGCAATCGCCTTAACAACTGTATGCAATTCTTAACCTCTGCTTTATGTACATTGTCATCCACCTCCCTGTTTTCCATATTGATTTATGTTTTACGTTCTTTTCACATTTCCTTCTAACAGAGCCTTCTTTAACCAAACAGCCTTTCCTCCCGAGCCCGAGACATGCATTCTGCTGGCCAGTGAGTAATCAACTTCCAATTTTCATGCACACTCCTGTTTATATTCCCTTCCCTATCGGCTTTGTTTCTAATTAAGGTTTGTTAAATGCAAGTGAATATATAGTGTACAGAGAAATATAAAGCATGTAGATAAATAAACACCACACACACACACACTGACTAAGACCGTATTCTCAGTGCACTTTCAACCACGGATCCCAAAGCACTTTGTCATGTTCATTAACAAAACCTCGCAGCTCCCTTGGGAGAGACGCTTGTATTATTTTACGCCTTGTAATTAGGAAAACTGAGGCACAGAGGAGACAAGTGAAATTACCGGCATTACAGAAAAGCTCTGTAGCAGAGCTGAAAACAGGACTCAGGAGGCAGGTTCCCTGGGCAAATAACCAGAGCTCGTTTTTCCCTGAATGCGCCCTGCTCTCCCCATTTTGGCCCTGGATGCAGTGGGGAACGTGCCAGAGCCACACAGTGACAGCCACTGCGGAGGTGCCCAGCAGGATCCAGCCACCATCTCCTTG
Organism: Nettapus auritus; assembly: GCA_011076525.1. Classification (NCBI taxonomy): domain Eukaryota; kingdom Metazoa; phylum Chordata; class Aves; order Anseriformes; family Anatidae; genus Nettapus; species Nettapus auritus. Next base: position 6,587,948 of record CM021785.1, on the reverse strand, counting down.
GCCATCGAGCACCATCGGGTCAGTCTGCCTGCACCAACAGGGCCCAGAGCATGAGGAAACGCAGATGGACGCCGCGGCCATGCATGGTAAGGAACACCGGGGTGAGCCCCTGCCTGAAACAGCAGCTCCCAGAGGGAAGGAAGGAGCAGAGGTGCACCACGGGGGCTGCATCCCATGCTCTTTTGCCTCGCCAGCTCTCCAGAAGGCTCTGCAAGGAGAAAAAGGCCTGGACGTGGTAGCTGGTTGCCCATACCGCTGCTGCAAGCAACCACAACCCCAGGATCCACACAACGTGGTCGAAGACAACAGCGAGGGCGCAGAGGGGAACCCCCCAAACCTTAGACGAGGTGTTCAGCCATGGATGGGGATGGCTGCTGGAGCCCAGCACAAAAACAGCCCCTTCCCCAGAGCATCCCCACCTCTGTGTGAACACATCTCACAGCGATCATCTCCAGGGTGGGCTCAACCTCCCACCAGTCCCCTTGCCCCCAGGTGCCTTAACCCCATCCCTTAGAACCAGCATCCGTGCACCCAGCTCCCACCACGGAGGTGGGAAGGCCACCCGTGCTCTTCCAGCAAGCCACGCAGCATCCCCAGGGCCAGCAACAAGCCCCACAACGCCCGGCATCACCCCGTCGTGTCACCCCATCCTTGCACGGGCACCTGCCTCCCTCCCCATCCGCAGTCAGGCACGAACGCCTTTGCGAGTGGCAATGCTGCCGGCCGATCGGGCCATGCGGACACACATGCTCCCACAAACATGCTCATCACCACCACCCCCCCCGCCCCATAATTAAAACCATACAAGGCTCATTTGAATAGCATAGCTGGCTAGCGCTCTCCGATGCAACGTAAATAGTCCTATTTATGCCAAGCTCCCATATTGTAAATATCACGACGTATAGCTGGCCAACCCATGAGTCATCTCCCAAAACTCCAACTTAATAAATGGTGCCTCGTCCATGTTCCAGACGAACACCGGCCGCACGGCTCCCACCGCCCGGCGCCTCCACGCCCAAGGCCAGCAGCGAGCACCCGGCGAACCTCGGGGGTCCTCCGCAGCCCCCTTGTTATCTTCGACGCTGCCTTCGAGCTTCGAGCTGGGCCTGGGCAGCCTTTGGCAAGACACCTCGAGCTTGGCGCGGTGCTTCCCGGGGTGCAGCGGAGACGCAGCTCGGGCACAGGACCCCCCCAGACCCCGCTTTGGGGAGATGGGGGCTCCTGCCCGGCGCTTTCCCCGCATTAGGTCCGCACCTGCCGCCTGCTTCTGCTTTGTCTCAGCACCGGGGGAGAGGGGGGGAAAGCGGTGGGGAGCCCGGCTCCTCCTGGGGAGGCCGGGAATGCCGTGCCCAGCTCCGGGATGCCGGCAAGGCCTGGCTGCGTGAACCCCCGGTGCCTCTCCCAGGGACCAGAACCGGGCACGGTGAGGCGGAGCAGGCAGCCGGGCATCCCCGGGAGGTGCCGTGGAGGGATGCCCACTTTGGTTTAAAAAAAAAAAAAAAAAAAAAAAAAAAAGGGGAATGGCGGAGAAAAAAGGGAGCAGGAGAAAGCCACGAAGCCATCGGGAGGGTCCGGGAGACCCTCTACCGAAGCTCCGCACCGGGCTCCGGATGCGGCACCTCCACCTGGGGCAGCACTTCCCCGAAACTTCGCCTCCCCTCCGGCGGCACGGAAGGGGTGCGGCGAGGGAGAGGAGGGGGAGGGCGAAAAAAAAATAATAATTAAAAAAAAAAATGGAATAAAAGAGACAAAATAAAGGCGGAGAGGGGAGCTCGCGATAACCCCCCCCCCCCCCCCCCCCCCCACCCCCTTTCTCCTTTTACCTTCCACGGCGGCGAGCAAGGGAAGCAAGGCGAGGGGCAGGCAGCAGAGCCACAGCGGCCCCATGGTGCGCGCCGGGCCGGGCATCAGAAGCGGAGCGGCCGGCGCTCCATGGAAGCGGAGGGGAGCGGCGGCGGAGCTCAGAGCCGAGCCCCCCCTCGCTTGGGGCCGCCGCCGGCGCGGGCACGGCCGCGGGCACGGAGCTCACCGCCGGCCCCCGCCGCCGCGGCCGGGCCGAGCCACAGCCGCAGCTCCAAGGGGAGAAATCCCCATCCCCCGAGAGCCGCCCGGTTCCCCCCCGGGGGCTCCGCGGTGCCGGAGGAGGGAGGAGGGAGGCGGGGAGCGGCGGAGGAGCTCGGGGGGCGGAGGGGAACGGAGGAGCCCGGGGGGGGAAGGCGGAGGAGGGTGGAGAGGAAAAGAGGAGTTTCCCCCTTGTCCGCCGATGGTTTGTCCCGGAGCTGTCGATCATGCGGAGAAAGCCGTGATTTCAGCCCAAATCTTCCTCGCGGGTTTGAGGGAGGGCTGAGAAAAAAGCGAGGGAGGAGGTGGAAATGGAGGGGAGGGATGGGGGGTCGCCCCTCCGGGGGGGATGCGATCGGATCCGGTGTTCCCGAAGGACCACGGTTCTGCCGAGATGCTGCCGGGAGCGGCGGCCCCGCAGATCCACGCCCGAGCCCCCCGTGGGGATGTGGGCGAGGAGATGGGGCTGGGGTCGGGCCCCTGAAGCCCCCGGCAGCCAAAGGAGCGTGGCTGGAGGATCTGGAAACGGAGCCGGACAAAAAGCAGAGGCTTGTTACCGGCTTGCTCAGGGCGGCTTTGACCCAGAGACCCGCTGGGGTCAGCGACCCCGGTGGGGTGTGAGCAGGGGTTCCCCCATTTCAGGTTTGGGGGAGCTGAGAGCTGGTCACAAGCCGTCATAGGCTGGGGCAAGTGAGGCTTAAAGGTGCGAGCTGAGGCCCAGCTCCATGTCTCCATCGCGACACCCGACATCCCCAACTTCCCCATGCACCTGGAAGCCGAATCTGCCCATGGGGGACCTCGTGAGCCAAAGCCACCCAATTCACCAAAATATCTAAGCTTAAACCTCTAGAATTCCCTGCCTTGATCGGTTTCGGGTAACTCGTTTCCTGCCAGCTGCAGCTGTGTTTGGAAAAGGTCAAGGCTCCCTGGTGGCGTCGGCCAAAGGCACGTGCGTGAGCCAAAATGACCTTCCCTAACTCAGTGTGACCGGCGCTGATCCCCTCTGGGAGCTCCTGCAGCTGGAGGTTGACCAGATGGGCTGGTTGGCACCAAGGTCGATGTGGCAGCCTTCTGAGGATTCTGTGGGCCAGCTCCATCGTGTTGTCCTCAGGGACTTGTCCGGGTCTGCTCCCAGGCTCTGTAGTGCACCCCTCGCTCCCCACGGCTCTGGAGCACCCAACATTTCCCATCAGGTTGTCCCAGAGGAGCCTTCTGTCCTCTGGAGACCTTCTGTCTTCTTCAGCTCCTTCTTTGAGCATCCCCTTAGACTCTTGCTCCTGGGGACTGGATTTTGGACCAAACAGGATAAATCTGTTTGACCGCTGCAGTGACTTTGAAGCTCACATGTACTCTTTGGAGTCTGTTTTGTCCCCTGAAAATGCTCTTCAGAGTCTGTCATGAACCGTTGAGCTCTGGTCCCATATCATGTCTTCTCTCTGCTCCCAGGAAGGGCCTTCAATGACTGTCACATCCCTGTGGCATTCTTGGAATGGCCTCTCAAGGTTTGCTGTCTGCACAAGGGGTGCCACCAGCCTCTACCCTCTGTCCTGCAACCCACGAGCAAGTCAGCAGCTCTGAGTGGACCAGCAAATGCTATGAAATGCCACCCCAGGGTGACAGATGCCAGACCTCCTCCAATGTCCCTTCCTCTCATTCCACCCCAAGTCCATTTCAGCAGAAAACAAAACAAAACAAAACAAAACAAAACAAAAAAACCTGCTGCAGGGAGCGCTAGGTGAAGCCTGCTCTGGGAAAGCAGCAGCACTGGGGTGACAGAAATGGGACAGCTTCGGTTGCACGTTGGTTCCCAGGCAGAGCCGTACGAGATGGCATCTAGAGGACATGAAGACGGGTTTGATGGTGACTCATTACAGCTCCCGGTGCAGGAAGAACAGGTTGGATTTGCACATGAAGCCCTTGGCTCATCACACCTGGAGGAAGTGGCTTCGTGTCTCTCCCTGCGAGGTTAAAGAGGCGCAGCAGCAGGCGACCGACGGGAGCTGAGGGAGGCGATGGGGCAGGCGAAGCCCTCTCCGTCCTGCTGGGTAGGGCGATCGCAGGTCCTGCAGGCTCTTCAGGGCACCGTGCAGGGCCTGGTGGCTGCAGTGACTGACGTGCATCGCTATGGGAGCAGATCCACCTCTGCTCGGCCAGCTTGGTGGGAGCAAACCTGCTCCTTGCTCCTCTTAATGAAGCAGTGTCTGTGCAATGGGTGGTGCGGAGCTGTCATGCATGGTCTCAAGGATCAGTGGGGCCGTGCCAGAGCCAGAGGTGACACCTTCCAAAGAGTCCCAGCCACCACGAAGACCCAGGAGAAGCTTCCTCTCAAATTCCAGGGAAACCCTTTCCCCCAGAGCTACTTAATCACGCTCGGTACCCCCAAAAGAGGGAGAGAGATGTTCATTCGGATGGCGAGGATGGGGAAACGAGTCCCCTGGTGGCGCTTGGAGCAGTAAATCCGCCCGTAAGGACCCACCGAGCGCAGGCAGGCAGCTGCTCGGGGCCTGTGGCAAGGCACCCTGCGGGAAATCAGCACCCTTGCTCATGTCCCTGCATGCGAAAGGAAAGCTTTCCAGCTCCCGGCTGAGTCCCTCGGGCTCTGCGGAGCCTTGAGCTTCCAGGGGCAGGTTGGGAGGAAGAAAACGCGAGCATATTTTTACAGAAATCGGAGTCTCCTTGCAGCAGCAAATCCCATAAAAGCAAAACCCAAGTGAAAAGCAGCTTCAGCTGTTCTGGCTCTGGCTGTGACGGGCTTGGCCCCAGGCCAGTAAGTTAATTCTGCCTATTAACTAATAGTGTAGTATTGTCGGCAAAGACTCGTTGCTAAACTTATGTTTTTAAGATATCACTTATCATTTAAACACTTAACTCTTGATCCCCGAACATGTACAGGCACCATGTAGCCCTGCAGCCATGCTGCAGATAACCCAAGCCACTGCTGGTCGAGGAGGCTGGGCAGCGTTTAACCCTTTTTCCCCTCATACTTTGAATGATAAATGGTCCTGGGCAGCACTATCCAGAGGAGAGCAGGCCCTCCTGCTCAGGGGGCACTTATTATCACCTACTTAATGTTCCCCAGCTCAGCAGGGATGCAGGAACTGCTCCCAGTAGCATTTTTTCCTAGCCTCAGTCAAGGCCGTGTGACCAGCAAGAGACCCCACAGATGGACCTGGCTGTAGCTTGCCACAAGACCCCAAGCAGAGCCCCTCTCTCCGTCCTTCCCTGCCTTTTCTCCTCGCCCCAGTGCCCTGCAGGCTGCTGGAGAACCACGCCGGGTCCCTTGGGATGGGGTCTTGGAGCAGCAGGGATTCCCCAAGCCTTCCAGGGCTACCCAGCACCTGTGGGAGGAATATCCCTGCTTCCCGATCCGTATAGGAAAAGAACATTATTCAGGGTGCTCAGACCCCCTTCCCTCTCCATCCTTCTCCCAGAGCAGGCCACATTTTTTCCCCAGATTGAGTGGGCTACAGCCACCAAGCCGAGGAGGTGGCCAGGCTGCAAAGCTGGGGCTGCAGGGAGGGAGGTTTCTCTGTGCAGAGCCGAATCAAGATAAGGCTTCTTGCATCCCCTTACGCTTTGTGCAGGTAGATACCTGGCCCTGGGTGGCTTGTGCTGAAATGTGACACTCGGAGCCTTCCTTGCTCGACCCGTTCAGCTTGTTACAGGGTCGTGCTGGGGAGCTAACGGAGGGAGCAGCAGCTCCCTCTCCCCTCCAGCTCTTTCCTCCAGCATTTCCGAGCTCCTCTGCTGTTAAATGAAAGGTTCGTGCTGTGCACTTTGATGCTACCTGGTGCCAGAAGTGAGGCAGAGAAGCAGAAAGGAGGAAGGCAAGTGGATGGCACGGGTCACGCAAACATCGCCCCGTGCCAGGACCCCCAGGAGTGCCGCAGAGCCCTCAAAAAGCTCCAGGCAAGGATTTTATCTCTCCAGGGAGACAAATGTGGCTGCAGAGAGGAGCGAGGAGTGAAAGGTAGCTTTATTTTTGTTGCCGTTGCAGTATCTGAAGTCTTAGCTTCTTAGAGCCTTCAGCTAAATTAGGAAGCAAAAGTCAACTGGTAGATTGCACTAAAGATTTGAAGAGCATTGCACTCCTAAAATGAATGTAACTTTTGAATGGTATCCATGGGAACAAATTAAAGAGAAGAGGCACTTTTGAAGCATTTAAAACAGATTTAGAAATCTAGAATTGGGCAGAAAATTTGGATATTTTGTTCAACAGCTAATTTGACACCAAATTACGATGGTCAGAGACAAACACAGGCAGGTAACGCTCAGATTAGATACTGCAGACATTATCTGGTTGTGGTTGCACGTTAACTGGCTGCAGAGTTAAAAGAAACTTTTGGAAAAATAAAGCTCCTCGAGGGCTGCAAATGTGGATATATTTGCTTGGATATAATATCCAAGCCTTCTTGGAAAAGTGGGTATCATAAATGAGTAGGATTTTACAGAGATAGAAAGAAAAGAAAAAACTTAGATAAAAAGAAGGCCAAATTAAATAAAACCATAGAATTAACCAGGAACCCCTAATTTCCCAGAATGTAGAGAAATTCAGCCATTGAGATTATAAGTTATTACTTTAAGTTTTAACAAATATATAAAGAAAAAAGGGATTGAGATACACAGCAAAGAATGGGTGGAGCGATCACCAGAATATAATGTTATGTATGTAAATCTAATCCAGAAGATTTTACAACCATGAGTCACGATTGGCAGAAGGTAGCTTTTGTATTCTGGAAAATATTTTCTTTTCAGCCCTTGATTATTTTACATTTAGCCAGAAATAGCTATGTCAGTGAACAAAACTGCCCGGTAGTTAATCTCTGATAAAAAAAACTGGCAGGCATTGCATACTGATGGAGGAAATGACATAAAAGGATGCACCATTTAATTGCTGTAATTTTTAGAGATTTGTAAAAGCAACGGATGTAGCCCGTGCTATTTTGTGGCAGGGTGACCACAATCCAGAATCCTTCTGGAAAATAGTTTTAGAGTTGTTTGAAAGAAACTAGAAAAGCTGGAAAGTCAAACTCGGGTCTCTGTTTAATACTATAAAATTACAGGGTGGCATCCTTGAAATTGAAAATGCTGAAATGGCATTTAATAGGAAACTGGGGAGAAAACTACCTGTTTTTTGTCATTGTTGGTGTTAAAAACAGTTTTGCAAATGCTTATGAACACTGTGAAAAAGATGCAATATTATGTGTTACGCTCAAGGTTCTCATGAGCAAAATTCTCCGTTGCCCTGAGACATTGTAGGTTGACGAAAAAGCAAATATAGGATCAAAGCCACTGGCGTGTTGTGAAATGGCTCTTTTCTCCTAAGAGGTGCTTACTATAAAAGCACAGACCTGAAGGAGGCAGCCACATCTTTCACAGCAGGAAGATGGAAAAGAAACGGGTTGTCTGGGTCTTTCCAAAGAGGAGCAAGCTGACGGTGAGGCAGCAGCATGGAACAAGCGGTGTGGTGTGCAGACAAAAGCCCTCCAAGGTCTGCAGACAAAAGGTCAGGCGCGAGGAGGAGCAGCGCCGCATGTTGTATAACAGGCATTTCACATTTTCTCTTTGGCTGCAGGAATATCCACTCCGGAAGGTTTTGGCTGAAATGTGATGGAGCTGGAGCAAGTCCTGCAAGAGAGAAAGCTGCTGGGTGCCCTTGTTCCCTGGCAAATTTATGTGCACGTTTTTCGTTCTAATGCTTAACTTGCTTACTCTTTTTTTTATATATATATATATTTTTTCCTTGTAAGACTCATCAGCGGAATAAGCTCTAGTGATGAGTTAATCCACTCCTACTCAGGGACAGCTCTGGCCCTGGGAGATGAAGGTGAGGAGAAGCACGCAGCCCAGGAGAGCAGCACAATGTTCGTGTTGGACCAGCACGGTGGAGGCAGAGCGCGTCCTCGAGGAAGGAGAGGCAGGGGATCGCATTGAAAATGCAGGAATGAGGGGTCTGTTTGGGGCAGAGGGAGAGGAGGCATCCCTGCAGACTCAAGAAGTGTTGGCTACGGTGCAGGAGCAGATACCTGCTCTGCGTTTGTCCGCCAACAGGAGATGCATCTGGCAAGGAGCAAGAGGAAACGCTGCCCAATTAGCAAAGACGGATGGAGCACGGCTGCCCCTGGAACAGCCCATCCATCTGGTCTTTGGGTTGCTGCCCTGGCGACACGAGGGATCCACCAGCAAAAGAGCACTCGGGGGACTCCCCATCCCTTGACACGCTGCCACGGCTCCACTGGGATGGAGCAGAGCTGGTAGGGACGCTGCTGCACAGGTCCCTGCCACACACCCGCTGGGCAGCGATGCTCAGGAGGGTCATGGCATGCCCAGATAGGTCTTTAATTTGGTTTTAATTAAAACAGCTCTTTGCTTTTTTGCTTTCTTGAGATGGTTTGTGTTTTGTCTGGAGAGCTGTGGGTACCAAGAGCCAGAGCTGCTGCATAGGTGCTGGGCTGCGGGCTTCAAGAGGTCAGTGAGTGCAGGGTGGTGGAGCAAAGGAGCAGAAGGAGGAGGAAAAGGTGACTGCTCCAACCCCTGGAGGCAGAACAACCTCAGTCCTCCAAACCTGGGGCAGGACAGCAGGGGTGTGTTGGGCTGGCTCTGCGCTAAACACATTACTCAACAGGCATGCTAGAGAGGAAATAAATCAGCTCCCGATTTACCTGGGAGGACAGATACTTATTTTCAACTGTTTTTTAATTTGGAGTCTATTTCCAGGACTGTCTGTTCAGATGTCGCCGAGGTAAGTGATCTGTGTTGCTCTTTGGTCAAATGGGATTTTCCTCTTCACACAAGCAAAACCGTGTTCTGTAAGAGGAAGTTCCAGCTATGGAGGTGTTAAGTGTGCAGAGCATCCCAAGTACTTCATGGGGTGGCCTCAAGGGCAGATCCAGCTGCTAGTAAAAACAACTAGTACCACTATTGTCCCCAGCTTCCAGGAATGACTTCAGAGAACGAAACTGTCCTAGGGCCAGGATCAAGGAGAAACTCGGGAAATACAACCACAAAAATAAGTCTGCATGTGCTGCTACAGCTGCATTACATTGCTGCGTGTGTTCCCTGTCCTCGGGCCAAAGGGGGAGTCTGATGACAAGGGGCACGTTTGGAGCAGACACAAACAGCAACTTTTAGCCTGCAGAGTACAAGAGATCCACTGGGAACAGACTCTGGAGCCCTGAAATAGCAAAGTTTGCTGAGGAAGTGAACCCAAAGAAAAGATCTGGTGGATTATGCCAAGCAGTGTTAGCGGAGGCATCTGCTCCCCATGGAAAAGAGATTTTAGGGCCTGGGCTACGTACCTCCCTTTGCCCTCAGCCGTGACCCTTTGGCAGTGTCAGAAGTGCTGTAGATGAACAACTTCAGGACTAGCCGTGAAGGCAGATTTATCATCGGCCCGCTTTGTTTGCCTTTGGAGCAACAAGCCCGGCTGCACCTGCATTTACCAGCACATCGTGCTCTGTCCCTCGGCTGCGGAGGGCCCAGCCAGCTCCTCCATCTGTCCTCTGCATTGCAGCAGCGCTGCCTGCTTGCCACGGTGCAGAGCACGCAGCCCAGGAGCAGCTGGGCCTCGATGCCACCTGCCACAAGAACAGAGGGGATGCACAGGCAAGGGGAAGGCAAAGGTGACATGCTGGCTTTGGAGTGACCCGGTCTTCAGGACACTTTTGCATCACGGAGTCAAAAAATCACAAGGGTGTTCTCTGAAAAGGACCTCCCCAGTCTTACATCAAGGAGAAAACAGTGACACAGTCTCAGCTGGCACATCAGCTGGACATCGAGGTTATGGAGAAAGTCCACAAAGAGGTTACAGAAGACCAGGCAGGGCAGAGCAGTGTGAACATTCTGCAGATGCAAAGCCTGGAGATGGGGATGTCCTCGCATGGGACCCAAGCATGACAGATAGAGGATTTGAGGTGTGGAGGAAGAATGCAGCAGGTGCCCACAAAACAACAATCTTTGGCAGCTACGTTGCTGCCTGGACATCACTGAGTGCTGCTGGGAGCTCCGTAGTCCTCAGAGCAGGTGGTAGGGTGCCATCAGCTCCAAGACCCGCAGTGTCTGGAGTCACTGCTGTCCCTCTGCCAGGGGTGCAGACACTTCTCCCAAGCAGGGCAGCAGGGATGCGAGAGCTGGGAGGAAGGCTCCAGCAGCAGGGCCCTCCCTGCTATCACAGCATGGGAGAGCACTCAGCGCTGGCATCCACTGAGAGGTCACCTGTGGAAATAAAACAAAACTGGCAGCCAGCCAGTGTCTTTTTGCGGTGCTGGGATTTATCTTCAACCGAAAAATACCCGCCTCGTCCTGGGATCCTGCATCCTTAGATGCCCAGAACCGGGCCATCCTTTGGGAGGGGAGCTGCGTTATCTGACAAAGGGGGATTATGCTGTGAAAACTGCTCATTGGGGATTGTATATTAACAGGATATGCTCGGCTAGTTGACAGGAAGCAATAAAGTAATTTGAAGGAGACTGGGAAAGAGTGTGTGAGTTCCTGCGTCTGTGTTAAATCACGGCACTAGATAAGCAAACATTGCAGCCCCAGAGCCCCGCGTAGGAGCACTGCCAAGAGTGAGCTGCTTGCTGCAAGCCAGGCCTGAATGCGGCGTAGATACCAGCAGATCGGAGGCAGATTGAAGCCTCCCAGCCCCGCAGGCTCCCAGGGCTCCTGCCTTGCAGCATGCAGGTTGGCAGGTCCTGCTGCTCGTCGGCCCCTGATCCGCATCCATCCCTGTGTGGAAAGAGAGCATCACTCGGCAGACAAGAGCCCCGGCATCTGCTTCCAGGAGCCCATCCCTGGCCTTTGGGGGGCTCGGGAAGGCGCTGCCCCTCCCAGCAGAGCCAGGCCTGGAGGAGGAAAGGGAGGAGAGCCAGGATGAGAAATCCACGCTACCACCAGCAACGAGGCTGTGAGAGCTGCGGAGTGAAGGGGGAGACAAATACTGTCTGCAACGAGGGCAGCAAGGGGGATTGTCGGAAAACATCAGGCAATTCGCATTCAGCAACCGGCTCAGATTTACGCACCCCATTCCGATCCTGCCTGGGGGAAGCAGTGTCTGCCATGAGTGTGTGTCAGCGAGCACTGCACCTGGCGTGCTGGCCATGGCTCAGCCTCCCACGTCCTGCTGGAATCAAATATAGGACATAATCATCAACATTTTTCACTCTTGTGGAGGCTTTGATGGCCTCTGGGAAGGGAACGGAGGCTTTGCAGGCCTTCTGATGCAATCTCTGGTCCTTTTCATTGGGGATGTGCTTTCAAACCCCTGTGTGATTGCCCAGGGAACTTGCTGCCCTTGGATATGAGCTCTGCAGGACCTACAGAAGCGTGTCTGCATTTGGTGGACGCTCACAGTGTTCTCTTCAGAATAACTGAGGTAAAAAACAAACAAACAAACAAACAAACAAAAAAAACCCTCTCTGCCCCTGCTCCACGTGGGCTCCTCTCCATGGCTGCAGCTCCAGCCCGGGGCCTGCTCCTGCGGGGGCTCTCCACAGGC
>CM021785.1:6468197-6576381 GCA_011076525.1 Nettapus auritus | reverse complement strand
GTTTTTGTTGTTTATTTTATTAAATTTACTTTATTGATAGTGTTGTACTGTATGGCATTTTTTTAGTTTCTCTTCCTTTTGTACCCTATTAAACTCTCTGTATCACAATGCACTCGTTTGTACTTTATTTTTCCTTCTGTGTCGTTCTGGATTCACTCAGGCTGGGGGGACATGAGCAAACTCCTGTGTGTGGTGCCTGCAGGTCTCTTTCTCTCTCAGTTGCTCACTCCTCTCTCCCAGCTGCTGTTCCACACTGGACTCTTATCACAGAGTCCTCCCACAGCCTCCTGCGACCAAAACCTTGCCGTGTAAACCCAATACAATGGTGTAGCCCTTCACATCAGTATCACTTAGCACACTGGTGTGGGTGACACTTGGCTGTTTATCCTTCACCAGTGAAAACTGCCTGTCCATTGCTGGCTGTGTCTCACACTGCCTCACTCTGAGGAGCCACACAAAGCCTGCCTGACCTTCATCGCCAGCTTGGCACCCGGAGCTACCTGACCTGCTCATGAATCACTTCTGTACACAGTAGAGATCAGTATCCCATAGATAATGGACAGATTGGTGGCATTGCACCTCTTATCACAGGGCTCTGGGGCACCTGAGGTGGGAAACAGCTGCCACCACTTCACCCCTGCCCATTTTCCTCAGCCACATGCCTGAAAGCCTGAAGGAGCTTGATGGGAGACCTCCAACCAGAACTGTCCAAACCAGTAATAACCTGACCTCAGCCCCACTCCTGCTCACATTTCTCTGCCCCACCATCTCTCAAAAAGCCAAATGGAACGTGGGTACTCTGATCCCCTGTGCTTCTCCAGCACTTTGTCCCCTTTTCCCTGACATCTCCACCCAGCTGCAGGAAAGAGATGTTCTCCCTGTGCATGACCCAACCACATCATGACAGATTTGGAAGGGCTCCTGGAGCACTGGCTCCAGGCCACCAGAGAGGAAGGACCACTCCCTGGACTGGACTGGAGCCAGGCTAGAAAGAGACACAAACTGCTTTAGCTGCAGTAATTAAATAAATCCTCAGCCCATACGAGAGAGAACATCACATCTCCCCCACTCTCTCCATACTGCTGCAGTATGTGCAAGCCACTGGCATTACTGTAGAATCCTTCCCAAAAGTGGCTGAAGACTTTGAATGGGGTTATGTTGCTTCTGTCCAAGCTCTGGGCTCCTCTGGGCAGCATTTCCAGAAGCACCCATGTTGGTCTAACCTTCCTGGTCTGCTCACCCATGAGCCTGGAGAAGCAGAGAGCAAATCCCTGGTGTAGTCTGGCCCTGTTTAGATGCATTCTTGTGCTCACCACTGCACAATGCTGATAGTTGAGACTGCAGGATGGGCAGGAAAAAACAGAGACCCAATGCGTGCGAGTCCGTGGGAGATGGGATGTTTGCTGTCCTGAAGCATTTAGAAGGTATCACTGAGTCGTTGTGTGTTATTTACTGAGTCACCATCCACTGCTTCTGGGGAGGAACAGATGGTTTCCGCAGAGTGGACTAAAAGTAGCCCTGGCTTTTTCCTGCCTCGTACAGAAATACAGTCCTTTTAGCTTTGCCTGGTCTCTTTAGGAGCTGAAAGCTTCAGCGAACATGAGCACTGCCTTGAGAGACAGGGAGATGTCCTTGCTCTAAATGAATGCCCATGGTTCTAGGCTCTGGAAGCTGCTGTCCACCTTCTGCTATGGTCCCACAGTTTGTCTGGCCCTGCCAACTGTTGGCTTTGAAGAAGCATCAGGCCGTTCACGCTGTGCTGGTGACATGGCAGGATCCAGTCCTTCTGACCTCATCTGCACAAAACGTGCCACTCCTCCGGTTCCCGAGGTTTATGTGATGCACACCCACGGCCCTGCCCCGAGCCCCACCAGGCTCCCTAATGTCCTGGGCGCTGTGCCCCCGCTGCCCCAGCAGGACCACAGCGCCGCACCAGGAATGGGACCGGACATCACCACGACCAGACTGGTTACCCATGAGAAACCTTGAGTATTTTGCAGCCCCACTGTTTCCCACCAGGTCCAACCAGCCAGGCTCTGCGTTAGGCTCACAGAGCCTAACGTGGGGTGCCCAGGGAGCCGGGTGGGTGCTGATGCTGCCCATTTCCCCCCCCCCCATGAAGGCTCCCCCAGCTCCCCAGTGCCGGGGCAGTGGTCGCACGACCCCCAAGAGCCGCTCTCACCCCTTGCAGCCCTCTCCCTGCGCCGCAGAGCTGCATTACGCGGCGTGGCCCAGCCTTTCTTCCTTTTCATCCCTTTTCTCAGCCCATGAATGCGCTTTGCTTGCTTTGGCGGCAGCAGGGCAGGGAGAGCCCCTCTCCCCCCCGCTCCCGGGGATCCCCCCCAGCAGATGGGGCCGGGCTGTGAATGCACCCGCAGCGAAGGCCCTCTAAGAGGATTTGCTGGCGCCCCTTTCATTGCACGCCTTTGTGTGCTGCTCTGCTGCGCTGGGACGCCCCCCGAGCTCTTCCCCGGCTCTCTCCCCTTCCCCTCCAGAAGAAAAGAAAGTGCCCATAAAGGCCTTGTTTGTCCGACTCGGTCTGAAGGGACCATATTGCTGGAGGTGCCGAGGGTCCCGGCGGGACGGCGTCGCCCCCTTTGAGCGAGGGGGACGGGCGGCTCCCTCCCGGGAGGGTCCTCGGGCGGCTTAGCCAGGCGCTGGGAAAATAAAGAGAAGGTTTCAGTTGCATTTCAATGCCCATTGAACCCCCAGAGTCTCAAGGCGTTGGGTTTTGCAGGGGCTCTGCAGCCAGACAAAGCGCAGCCGGGGACACCGAGGCGGTGGGGGACACCGGGGGGACACGGGGAGGGGGGGACACACACGGGGCTGGTGGCCCCGCATCGCCACCGGGAGCCGAGCGGGGCCGCATCGTTGCCTTTCCTCTGACATCTAGTGGTAAAGGCTGGGAAGAAAGAAAATGTCGGCCGGGTTTTCCTGGCCCGAGCGCAGTCATCTCCTGCTGCGGCATTTTGCCCTTTGTGTTCCGGCCTTTTACGGAGCAGACGGTCCCCGATTAGCGGGGAGGCAAAGAAAAAAAATAATAAACGTGCTACACAATAGGCCTGGCAGCTCCGGGATGTCAAACAGTCCACCCTGAAACGTTTGCAGCCCTGGTGCTGTGGCTGCATTTTCAGGGCATGGAACAGGGCCCCGAAGCGTGCATCTGGGCTGGAAGGGGAAGTATGCACGAGCATACCTGCAGCCCTTCGTGCTCCAACGTGCCCTCCTTGGCGGTGTGCCTGCTGCTTGGAGGAAGCAGTATGACATCCATGTCAGGCCCAGGAACATTTCCAGTCGAGTGTAGTGTGTGTACCATGTCTTGCTGAGCAGAGAAACATTTTCAGGGGTAAGAGGCGAAGTGGCCGTGCGGCACAAAATGCGGCGGTAACGGTGCTAGCGGGGCATTTTGCCCAAACTAAGGCGTCCTCCGAGCATGCACAGTCCTGCCAGGGCTCACTGCATGCGTCTTCAGTGCTGAGCAAGGCCATGCTGCCAGCAGAGAAAGCACAGGAATGAATGGTCAGGTGGAAACCGAAGCTGGGTTTGCACCTCTGCCCTGCCTGGCACAATCCCCAGTGCAACAGCACGTCTGCACAGCACCCTCGAGCACAAATTGCACAGCCAGGCCCATTACCTGTGGGGTGGCTGCCTTCAGGTCTTGTGAAATGTTCCATTTGCTTAGAGTTTACCTAGAGCAGAGCTGCCTGCCCCGAGCGCTGCTCCCGTGGGATGCTCTGCTGCATCTCTGGCAATGCTGATGCTTTGGGTACCAGGGGGCCACTGGAGAGGGATGTTCAGGTGACAGCCTGTGGGCATGGGGAGAGCAGACTGGCTGTGGCACTGAGTAACAGTGCAATTTCTGACTTACTGCACACTAGGGCATCCACACCACTTGGTGACTGTCACGGGCTCAGGCTGGAGCCTTTCCTAAAGGGCTCTTGTCCTTGGGGGCTCTGAAGACTGGTAACCTGTAAGCCCGGAGTGCAGACACTCCTCACATTAATAATCCCTCTGTGCTTTACCTGACACACTCTGCTACAAAACTTGTAGGATCCTATACCCAGGCACATTCATTTCCTTTGTGGTTAGAGGAAACCATTTGGATCAAAATTCAGTTGTAGAATTATCCGTTTAAGGAATGTAACTTATTGACTTGTTTATTTCCTGAGTAACCTTAAGGGATCTCTTGCCTCCTCCCCATAGCTAATGCTCTCTGGGCCATGCTCCAGACTCATTTTGGGAACATCGCTTCTGTTCTTCATTTAGAGACACCCCACCAGCAGCTTTGGGATTAAAAGTCTGCTTAGGAAAGAAAAGCTGCAGGGTCTGGGGGAAAAATCTCTGCACTGTGTGCTGCTGATAGCTGCTGGACTGTGTCCTGGGCCACAGGAGCCCACTAAGCCTGTCGCAGATCACCCTGACTTGGCACATGGGGCACGCAGGAAAGATGTGCCTGCAGATGCATCAGGCATGTGAGATCAGAAGTAAGGATGAAGACGGGCATTTCAGTGGTCCTGCGCAGAGTCAGAGCATCTGTAGCCTCCACTGAATCCTAGAATCACTAAGGTTTGAAAAAACCTCCAAAATCATCTGGTCCAACCATCCCCCTACCGCCAGTGTCACTAAACCATGTCCCTAAGCACCAGATCCAAACACCCCCAGGGCGGTGACTCCACCACCTCCCTGAGGCCGTGATGTGAGCCTGTGCCAAGCAGTTGTGACACAGCACAAGCAGCCAGACTCGCAGCTGAACCCAGTTTGTTTGGCTGGCAGTGGATCTTCCAAGGCTGCAGATTGCTGGAGGAAATCTGGGGCCCACTGCCTGTCTCCGGCGACGCTTACTTCAGTCTCGCTGAGCGCTCCTAGCACAAGTGATGTTTCAGCAAAACTAGACTCAAGGACATTTCAGAAGAAATGCAACTTGGGGAAATGGTGGTTATTTGACAGCATCCACATTTTAGTGCTGGCAGGAAAAAATATGCAATATGCAGAACACAAGCTGATTTGAAAAAATATATATATTAAATCTCGAATCACAAACATCAAAACACATTAATAATAAATGGGTGATGCTTCTGTCTGCCT
Organism: Nettapus auritus; assembly: GCA_011076525.1. Taxonomy (NCBI): domain Eukaryota; kingdom Metazoa; phylum Chordata; class Aves; order Anseriformes; family Anatidae; genus Nettapus; species Nettapus auritus. The sequence goes on along the minus strand of CM021785.1, from coordinate 6,571,296 downwards.
GGACTCAGGCTGCTTGAATGCAGAGGTCCTTGGGGTCATGAAAGCACAATATTCAGACACTTCTGATTTTTCTGTAATACATTTTACTATTAAAAACAAAACAATGAAAAAAATACAAGGGAAGAGGCTGAAAATTTAGACAGAATGACCCAAAACCCTGACTGGACCTGTAGGACAATGACGAAGTTTGAAGGAGGTGGACAAGCCCCCTGGATATTCCCTATCCCACCTTTCTCTTCTCACTCGTTCTCTACACCCTACTGTTCCCAGCCTGGCAAGTGCTCCCAGGGCCTGACTTCCAGCTACCCCAGGCTGCAGAGCAGGACCCACTCAGGACTCGCTCCTGTCCCAGCAGAGGACACTGGGCTGCACGGGCTGTCCAGCTCCCTCCCAGCTTGTCTGCAAGCTCGCTGCTGACCTGCCGCTGTTCCCGTCTCCTTGGTGACTGCACATGCCAGCATCCCCAGACAAAAGCTCTCCTGGCACATAATGGGAACAGAGGGAGCGCTGGGCAGCGGCATTCAGCCCTTTGGGGCTGCTTTCGTAGTGCTGAGCCTGGGGGCTGCAGAGCAGCCCCCCCCTTCCTTCAGCTTTCAGCCCTGCTCTATCCGAGCCAGCCAAGACTGTGGACTCACAGATAATTCCGTTCAAAAACCAGATGGGTATTTCAGGTATGTGCCCATGTGTGTTACACACATTTCCCCAGGGACCTCTCTGTGGCTTAGCAGCCCTCGCAAGGCTGCACATGGTAGTGCCTTGCTGCACAGTGTATTCCTAGCTGTCTTGCGTGATATTTTGTCTCTGCGTGTAAACGCAAGATTTAGGACAGCGGGAGGTTGTGGAGATCGCTGCTGGACTCATCTGGCCCAGTACAGATCACTCAGCCTGGCCATACCTTGCTCTTGTGCTGCATGCTGAAAGCATGTTGTGCTTTGCATGTGTTTGTGTGGCTTGCATTTGGTGCATATGCCTGCTACGTGCCCTGTGTATTAATTCACGAGTGCTCACCTCTAGACTCATGTCATGTGAGGCACATGGCTGTATATATGATAAGGATAGGGTTTACGTCTTACCACACAGCTGAGATCACAGCTCATCTTCCTGGTACATACTAAAAAATGAGGACTGAACCCCTCAGACCCAGCAAGCTGGGTAGGACAGGCTATGCGACATAGCGGGGTCTGCTCCTACTGGTGGGGAAACTGAGGCATTCAGGGGGTCACTGATTAGTCCCTGGTCACCCTCAGGAGGCAATAGTGGAAGAAAAAAAACACTACTTTCATTTTTTTTTTTTTTTTTTTTTTTTTTTTTTGGCAAAACACAGAAAACCTCCAGACAGGAGAGCAGAGCAACATGGGGTGCTCCCAGACCCACACTGACACGCCGTGTCTCTGCAGCCCAGAGCTTCTGTGGGCCTGGAGGGTGAGCCCTTTCCAGCCAGCTCCCTGGCTGCCAAGCATCTTCCCTGAGCTCGATGAGGGCCAGGCAGCACAACCTGCACCCATCAGGGTGCCTCGCCATGCCAGGCGTGCTCGGAGGCCGTGCTGCATCACCCCTTGGCCTCGGCTCCCTTGGTCCTTCCCTCCTGCGCTCCCTTCCCAGCACGAGTCCCCTGAATGCTCCATTTGAAGCTAATTCTGGCTGAAATCTGGTTTGCTTTCCAACGTTGCTGCTTTAAATTGGAGAGATTGACCTTGTAGCAGGAGGTGACATGCAGATGCACATCAGCAGCCCGCCAGAGCGGGCGGCGGGGCTGGGGGTTGCTGAGCCGCCTCGGGGACAGGCCAACTATTTTATGAGTAATTTAATATCTGGAACACAGACTTTTCATTCCCAGAGATCTGCTGGGGAAAGAAAGAGCCTTTCTGCAGCCCTTCGAAGGCTGTTCCTCATAAGGAGGCAGAGCAGAAAAAAGGGGCTGGGACTTAACCCTTTGGTGGCCAGCCCAGAACAGAGCCTCCACAGCTCCCAGTTCCTGCAAAGGGGCCGGGAGATGTGGGAGCTCCCTGTGCAGCTCCAAGCAGGAGGCAAGCCAGTCGGTGTTGTTCCAGGCAAAAAAAAGCAATTGATCCAAAGGAAGCAATTGATCCAAAAGAAGCAATTGCTCCTTCCCATTTATATTCAAATAAAGGCCCGAGTAAGGACAGGGAAAAAAACTTTTCAGACACCCCAAGGTTAGATGTGGGATGGGAGCTGTTCTCTGCCCTCACTTCCCTGTCTTGTACTGCTGAGTGCTGTATCAGATTCCCTGCAGGAGGCCCACCGAGGCTGCAAGCAGTGCCTGTCCTACAGGGGAGCCAAGCAGACCTTTTTGGGGCTGAGGGCTGAGCCCTGTAAAGCCCAGGCCCTGCAGACAGCTCCTGCCCTGCTGGCGGGAAGGGACTGTGTGTGGCCTCCATGTCCACCTAACGTGAGCTGATTTTGCTGTGTCCCATCCGAATCTGGCAATGCTGGCAACAAGCACAGCCCGGTGAGGCTCCGGTGCCTCAAAATAGGGAGATTTTAGTTTAAAATCCTGCCAGTTCTTTGCCAGCGTCTGTGCTCATCAGTGCATTTGCTCAGACTGGTACGTGGCAGCAGGGAGCTCCCAGAAAGTGACCTTAGTGCTTTTGGGTGCCTTTAGGTGTCCCTGAACATCCTCAACTGACATGTGGTGGATCAGGATGACGGCTGCCCAAGTCCCCCCGATCCTGCTCACCGACTCTACACCACCTCCAGCACCGAGAGGGCAAAGCACCTCCCCGCCACTGTGTGACACTTATGACACTTATATTCCTAACACTCCTGCTCTGAAGTCGCCTAAAATTCCCTTATTCCTCGGCTTTGCAGGGGGAATCTGCTGGGCACCTGCCTGGCAAGACACCAGGCCTTGCTGCAGGCCGGCCTGTGCAGTCTCCATAGACGAGGGCCACAGCTCCACCTGGTGCAGCTCCATGGCCTAAACGCTGGCTTGGCCACGAGGAGATGCTGCTTCCTCAGTTTTATATCTGTGGTGCCATGAAAAAAAAATGGTGTGAGCATGCACAAAGCAGTGTGAGTGTGCACAGACAGGTGTGAGCACACATACAGGGCTCTGTCAGCTCCGAGGTGAGAAGCCCTGCAATGCATTCAGTGGGTGCAGAAGTGGCTGGGTTAAAATTTGCTGTGTGACAGGCTTCCCTAAATTAATCACAGAATTAATCACAGGTGTGAGCTGGCCGTTCCCTGGGAGACACTGAACGCGGAGCTGCCCTTGTGGGCATCCCCACCAGCAGGCTGCACCTGCCCCTGCAATGGGTTTCTCTGCAGCTCTCCTTCTAATTGTCCTGTTGTTCCAAGGTCCATTTGTTTTGCATGGAATAATTAATTCAATGTTAAAAGGCATCGCAGCTGCCTTTTAAAAGCAGCCTGACAAAGGGCGATTCGGGCCGCAGCACTGAACACCTCTGCCCTGACTTTGTGGTGAGGTGTGGGGACAGGACGGCTGCAGATTTTGCTGAAGGAAGAGCCAAGCGGCGAGGTGATGAGAATGAGGCATTAACACAGGGCTGCAGGAAGCGGCACTAATAATGCCCACAGACCCAGGCAAGGCAGAGCTGAGCCTCACACTTCTGCCCAGTCCCTACGAGCTTCGCCCCTGTGGGACATGGATGTGGTTGTGGGGCACCAGCCTCCTGTGCCACTTGCTGTTTCCTTACCTCAGACAGAAACGGGAGCCTTCAAATCGGTGGCAGCGGCACCATGTGGGCCTGGAAGGCATCGTCTTGTGCTGGGGCTGGAGCAGGCAGCTCCTTCTTCTCAATTCTGCTCAGGCCGGAGCTGTGGGGCCTTAAAACCAAGCCCTAAAATCTCAGTAGCGATGCTACATCTGTATCTCCCTCCCATGGGAGACCCCTTCGCACCCTTCCCTACATCCAGCCCCTTTCAGAACCCCACAGAACCCCACAAAAACACGTCCGTGTTGCTGCGTGGCGTGGCTGGCCTGGGGGCTGCAGGCATCCTGCTTTTACAGGCACAGTTCTGCCCAGGGGACCAGGCTTCCTCGCTTTTTTTAACCCTAGGCAGGGAATTTGCACACCTCCATAAGGAGGCAGTGTGGTCTGCAGCATTAATTGACCGGCCGTGCTTAGCAGCGACGAGATGCTAACGAGTGCAGGCTGCACCTTGGGGTGCAGGGAGCAGCATCCTGGGAAGCAGTGGGGCTGGTCTGGGTATTGGGGTGCTGTGAGGTGTCAGCTCTGAGCTGCAGCAGCAGAATGCCTCCTGGAGGCCATGCACAGCTTCACCCGGAGCCTCCTGCTCAGAGGAGGGTGAGGGCCCTGCCTGCAGTCCCCCTGTACCCAACCCGTTGTGTCCCAGCAAACAAAGTGCCCGTTTTGCACCCCAACTTTGACATGGGTGCCCCGTGGCCCCAGTCCTGCCTGTTTGGTCCCTGGGCTAGTGGGTGCGCTGTGTGATTTTAGAGCCTGCTTTCCCATCCCCTTGTCCCACACCAAACCCAAGGGCTGGGAAAGCCCCAGGACCAGGCTTGAAGCTAGGGAAAGAAGCAAGCCCCAGGAAGGAGGGGACCAGCAGCAGCACGAGCTGTCATTTAATGTGCAAGACTGGCAACAAAAGACTTAGAGCACTGAATCTGGAGCAAAGAATCATCTCCACGGGAGTCCTTGCTCCTTGGCAGGGGAAGTCAGTGGCAGGGCAAGGGGGCAAGGGCAAGAGAGTGTCTGGGCAGATGTCTTCAGCAGGCTAAGCCTCAGGGAAGATCAGGAAGCCAGAAAAGATGCTGTCAGACCCTTCGATCCCCACGATGGCGTTCTTCTCCGTTGGCTCCAGCCAGACGGACTCGTTCATTGCCATCTTGAGCACCACGCCACCGGTGGTGATCTGGTAGCTGCTGAGCACGTAGTCGCAGAAGGTCACCACCACGTCACCCTTGCTGCCACCCCGGCCCTTTTTCATTCTGAGGCACAGGCTGCCCTTGGATGTGACGTGGTAGGTAAAGTAGTAGATGCCCGGCACCCGGCAGGTGAAGCGGCCGTAGCGGTTCTCGTAGTGACCCTTCTCGTTCGTGATGACGCGGTCAAAGCGGATGGGCTGCTCCCGGCGTGGGAAGATGCTGATCGTCCTGGCAGCTGAGAAGGCGGACTTGAGGGTGGCCTTGTAGTCCCCAGAGTCTCCCTGGGGGCCGGGGGGTCCCATGGGGCCCTGCAGTCCCTTTGAACCTGCGGGGCCCCTGGGGCCAATCTTCCCAGGGTAGCCTGGTGCTCCCGGGTCTCCCTTCTCCCCGATGTCTCCTTCATCCTCCGCCTGGCCAGGGGGACCTAAAAAGCAGGAGGAAGAGGTGTTGTGGTCACAGCTGAGCCCCGTGGGTCTGCAGAGGGGATGCTGTGAAGGAAACCACAGGGACCTGTGCTGGGGCGTGGGTGCTCTTTCTGCTCTTGGTGTTTGTAAGATGATGTTTTCCACGCCTGCAGCCTACTCCTTACCTCGATCGCCCTTTGGGCCATTCTGGCCATCTCTGCCATTGCTGCCAGGTTGGCCTGGTGCCCCTGGGATGCCCGGGATGGTGCCGTAAGTCTTGCAGAGCGTGGCACACGCGAGCTGCCCTCCGGCTAAGCAGATCAACATCACCCACATGGTCTGCATCTTGTCTTCCCTGCTGGAGCACAAAAGGATGCTGAGGTGCTGCGTAGCCCCGGGCAGTGGGAGGGATGAGGAAGCCCCTCTGTGCACAGGTATGCCCTGCAGGCCCCTGCTCCGAGTCCCCACTGCTCCCTCAGAGGAGAGATCCTTCATCCCATCTGAGGATCACAAAGTATAGAGCCAAATCTTTCCCCAGGCCAGAGCAGTTTCAAGATCTTGCTTTCCACCACTATGTCTGAGGAACACCTTTAGTCTTTGCAGATAGAAAAGATATCACCCAACTTGCCCTCCTAACCCCCGTGGCTTCCCCTTCTGTCCTGCCACATGCCTGCTTCATCCCAGAAGTATTTCTGTATCTAGCCAACCTCACCGGGGCAGTCATCCGGGCTTCCCTGGTGTCCCATCTTCCTTCTGCCCTCCCTGCATCCCACAGCTCAGCTCCTTCCCCCAGCTCCTGGTGCAGCCAGCGGTGGGGTAAGCACCGGGCACGGGGAAGTGCCAGTGACACAAGGAGTGGTTGTCCCCCATGTGCTCCTACCTGCAGGAGGCAGCTGGTTCTCAGCCTTCCAGGCAGCTTGCTCTTACCCTGAGCTTCTCGTTGCACAGACCGGGAAGCAGAGCAGGACACCCCGGCGTCCTGCTTGGAAATGACCCTGGAGGGAAGCAGAAGTTTGCTGCGAGGATTGTTGTGAAAGAATGTGGCCACATCCTTCTTTTTTTATCTTTAGCTCATTGTCACTTTCATATCCCTTATGAGTGCCATCTGTCAGCTCAGCAGAACGTGAAGTCCTCAAACAGCAACCCGGGGTCCTTCAGGTGAACAGCTCTGGACCTGGGGAGCAGGGGGATGTTCGCCGAGCCCTAGAGGGTCTCTGCTGGGTTTTGGTGGGTTCTGTAGCCTCCACAGGCATCGGCTCCTTCTCTCCCCTGCCCAGTCCCTTCCATGTCCCCTGTGGGTAACACCCTTCCTGGTCCAGGTCCCTTCGGAGCTAACCCCAAACCTCTGAGCTTTATTACCCCTCGTGGAAGTCTTGCTTGGTGGCACCAAGCCACACACCAGCCTGCTCCGGTGGGGCAGCTCACTGTTGTCCTGCCACACCGGGTGGAGGTGGCACATGGATGTGGCTCACATCCCTTCCCCAGAGAGTCACCGCAGTGCTGAGCAGTCACTGAGGGTGACAGCAGAAGTCACCAAGGAAGAGCTCTTTCCCAAAACCACGTCCCTTTCAGCCAGGAGCTGGCCACCCTGCACTTTGCTGTGAAAACCACGGTCTCTCTTGAAAGGACTTCTTGGGTTCAGCCCCAGGCTGGGTTTTGTCTCTGCCAATCCCCTGTTGCTATCACGCAACACCCTCAGGCACCCCTTGGCCATTTCTTCCCAGTTAGTTACCCCGTCTTTGTCCCCGGATAAATTTCTGGTGCCTGCATGTGGAGGTGGCGGAGCCCTCTGGCTGTCATCTGGAACTGGGGAGGGGGTAAGTGCCTGGTGAGGATGAGTCCCTGGGGATGTCCCAGCTGCCTGACACCTGGCTACAAGGCTTGCTGTGTGGGCAATTGCCTCCGCATGGGTGGGAAGGGGGATATCAGGGCCCCTTCTTGGGGGCGTCTTGTCCCCCTTCAGTGAGCACTGCTCAAAGGGAGGGTCCCCTTCCTGCTGTCAGCGCAGCTGGGGGCCCCACCGAGTGAGCAAAGCCAGGGTTGTGAATGGTTTGTGATGCTGGTGCTGAGCACAGCCCAGCCAGCGAGGGCTCAGGGACGTCCAGACATCGTGCAGGCAGACAGTTCACGTATACACGCGCTTGTGTGCATGCCACAGCCAGGCAGGCACACATGGGCTCCACCTGCAGAAAGGCAAATCACGAAGAAAAAAAAGAAGATGCTCGGCCAGGCATACTGGGGAAGGATTTATTGACGCTTTCCACAACCAGCTCATGGCAAAGCTGTTGCTTGCAGCCTGCTCCAGGACCCCCGACTGTCCCTGGTGCATCCAGTGTGGGATGGGGGGAGACACAGAAAGCTCCATGAGCCCTGGCCCCAGCAGCACGAGGTAACGGGGTGTTATCAGGGCAGTGCATGGGAACTGGAGATGTTTTGCTGCACGAGGCAGTGCCAGCAGGACTCCAGGGGCTTGGTGCTGCAGGCACAGACCCAGCTGGATGTGCCTGGCCCCCTTGCTCAGTGACTGCACGCAAACCCCAAGCCCGGGGATTGTGGCTGGGGCGGACTCGCTTGCTGGGGCTTCCCACCCAGCAGAGAAACCTGGGGCATGGCAGCGAGCAACAGAATTTGAAGGGCAAAGGGCTTGGAGTGCCTCTAATCTGGGAAGAGCAGGAACCCCGAGAAGATGCTATCGGAGCCACCGATGCCCACCATGCCATTGTAGTCGTTCACCTCCAGCCAGACCTCGTTCCCAGCCTCCAGGTGGAGGAGGATACCACCTGAGCTGACCTGCATGGTGTTGGTCTTGTGGTCGCAGAAGCTGGCCATCTTCATCATGTTCTTGAATAGCATGACGCAGAGGTTGGCCGTGTGTGAGCTGTGGAAGATGAAGTAGTAGAGGCCGGGGAGCTTGCAGGTGAACTTGCCTGTGGTGGTGTTGTACTCGTTGTTGGTGTTGGTGATGATGTGGTTGAAGACCACGGGGATGTTCTTTAAGGGGTGCTCGGCAGTCTGCCTCGTCACCGAAAATGCCGACTGGTGCTTCTGCTTGTAGCTGCCTAGCATGCCTGGCTCTCCAGGACTGCCCATCTCCCCGGGGTCTCCAGGGGGACCAGGGGGTCCGACGGGGCCGGTCTTGCCTGGCAAGCCAGGACTGCCTGGCTCCCCTTTCATACCCTTGGGACCTCGTGTAGCAGGAATGGCTGGGATGCCTGTGGAGAGGTGGGGTGGGAGGTAAGCCACAATGAAAGGACATAGGGAGAGGCTCCCCTAGACCCTTTCCCCCAGACAGAAGAGGGTTGTTTCCTCTCCTGTGCAGATTCTGGGAACATCAAGCACTTCTCCAAGTGCAGGGACATTGCTCTACATGACCGGCAACTAAGGCCATGGTTGACAGCCTTCATGGTTCCCCTCTTGGCTCACTCACCTGGCTCGCCTTTGGCTCCCTTCAGCCCATCTCGGCCATCCTTGCCTGGCACACCCGGCATGCCTGGCAGGCCTGGAGCCCCGTAGCAGCTGTGGGAGGGATCTCCGGTCACTGCAGAGCCCAGGTGCAGAGGTAGGAGAGTGATGGCCAGACAGAACTGCTCCCAAAAGCTCTGCCTCATTTTGGAGCTCTGGAAAATGGAAAGGGAAAGAAAGCGCTGGGATGGGGTGCCGTGGCAGGGTGGCTTTCAGTCCGTGAAGCAAAGGAGGCTCAGTGCTATGAGGGTCACAGCAGCTGGAGCCTCCAATATTACCTTCCCCATGCCCATTGCCAGGTGGTGGGGAGGCCGATATGTGGAAACAGACCCTGGTATCATCACCAACCCCAGGGCTGGTGGTACTAGGGGGTTAGACTTTCAGTCTGGGCAGAGCCACGAGGACTTGTGGTATCTGCTGCCTGCTGGTTCAGCACCCCAAGCCCCCTGCAGACATGCACAGCACGGTGAGCAGCGCACCACGCTGCCCTGAGGCTGGAGCTCCAGGCTGCACCGAGCTGATCTCACCCTTCCTCCAGCAGCAGAATGCCTTTTTTCTGCACAACAGGATCGAGTTCCTATCAGGTAGGGATCTCCCAGCACAACGCCTGGCCCAGGGGAATGGGTCTCCCACCAGGAAGGGTGGGCACGCATGCCCCCACGAGACGTGAGCAGCAGCAGTGCCTGGCAGTGCTCCTGCCTCCTCCACAGCACCCAGCACTGCGCCGTGCTGCCGGACACATGCGGCCCACCCCAAAGGACCTGTACAGCACCTCTTACCTCCAGGGCACGGGATCCTGCGCTGCGGAGCCCTGTGTGCTGAGGGCACTGCCTGCTGGCTCGACCCACGGCTCTCTGCGACACCCTCCCGGAGGAAGTCACACAGTTAGGAAAGAGCCCGATAGGGATACGCAGCCCCTGGCTGGCCCCCGTCCGAGTTTCACATCCTCCTGCCTGATTAGTTTCTCTGAGCAAGCATTTCCCTGGCTGTCCCGCAAGACCTGTGCTTGTGCCAGGCCTTGCCACCGCAGCAGCAGGGGCTGGGAGAACAGAAGTGCCGGCGTGGCTGGGCAGGGAACTTCTGCTGAGTCTCCAGGAGAAAAGGAGAGTTTATGTTCGGTGGAAGAAGGGACAGGCAATTCGGAGAGAGACCAAGAAGTTGCCAGCGTATGCAGGGAAAAGTTTTTGACATAGTCTGCCTAGACTTCGGCAAAACCTTTTGATATAGCTTCACACAGCATTCTCCTGGAGAAGCTGGCAGCCCACGGCTGGGACAGGCACACTCTGCTGGGTTACAAACTGGCTGGGTGGCTGGGCAGAGAGTGGTGGTGAACGGCTGGTCCTAGAGACTTCCCCCGTTCCTCCCTGTACGTGAAGGCTCTGCTCATACACTCAGTTCCCTCCTGTCCCAGCTTTGCAGCTGGGGTCCTTTAGCTAGAGACGATCTGGGACAGCCCAGGACATCAACAGTGTGCTGCAAGTGCATGAGTAGGAAAGAAAACACGAGCAGTTGTCGGGGAAGAAGAGGTTTATTTGTACTAATGAGGAGGATGCGAGAGGTAACACCGGCCTTGCACCGGAAAGACATTTACAGTGGTTAGTGTAGCAAAAGCAGTGGCACACAGTGATTTCACACTGGGGAACAGCCCCGGTGACAACTGATCCCCTTTGGTGCTGGGTCTGAGCACACAGGAGCTGAAAGGGCGACTGGGGCCAGGAGTCCTTGGCCTCTGGGAGGCATCGGGATGGCCTGCCTGGATCCCACAAACAGGAGCAGGCTCATCACAGCCTGGAGGGAACTGCTAGGGAGGTGTTGGCACTGCCGTGGTCACCCGCAGCCTGCTTGGTGATACTAAAACAAGCACAGGGCCTGGCTGGCTGTTAAATTTGAGGCCTTTGCTGTGATATAAGGCCATCGTACACACTCGCAGGGCTCAAACACACGGAGGCACGCACGCAGCAATGCTCTGACGCTAAGCAGCTTAACTCTGGGCTGGCAGAGTCCTGAGGTTGGCGGTCCCTCAGCCCGTCTGTGGGAAGAGCATGAAGCCGCTGAAGACGCTGTCTGCCTCGGAGCCGCTGTAGATCTGGCTGCCCTTCATGGGGTCAGTGCTCACGGAGACCCGGTCGCCCACGGCCAGGCTCAGCACGCTGCTGCCCGAGTTCACCTGCAGGATGTTGCGGCTGTTGTTGTCGCAGAAGCTGACCACGCGCTCCCTGTTCTTGGTGATGCTCAGGCAGAGGTCTCCGATGGAGACCACTTGGAAGGCGAAGTAGTAGAGCCCGGGGATGCGGCAGGTGAACTCTCCGCTCTGGGCGCTGTAGGAGTTCTCCTGGTTGGTGATGATGTTGTCGAACACCACCGTGCTGCCCCGGTGCGTCTGGGACCTCCGTGTGGCAGAGAAGGCAGGATGCGGCTGCTCCAGGATATTGCCAGCCCTTCCCTTGGCCCCTCTCGGTCCCGGCTGCCCTGGCAGCCCAGGGGGGCCAGGCGGACCATGGAAGCCCCGGTTTCCTGGGTTGCCAGGAGGCCCCGGCTCACCTTCATCCCCTTTGGGTCCCCGGATGCCTGTCCTTGGTGCCGGTTTCCCTGGGGAGAGACACTGATGTGATGTTTGTGCCGTAGCTGGCACGCCTGGCACTGCCAGAGCGGCTCCTGCAGCTCGCTCTGCTCCTTCCAAGAGGCTCGAGGCTCCCAGGCCACCCACACTGCATGTCCCCATCTGCCCCTTACCTGGTTCTCCCGTGTCACCCTTCTGCCCTGGCCTCCCATTGAGGCCAGGGACCCCAGGGAATCCGTCTTTGCCATCCGGTGCCCGGCACACCTCCTCCGCAGGCAGGGCTGTGCCCAGCACTGCTGCTAGGGCGCTGGCTGCCAGCCAAAGACCGAGACGCATCCTGCCTCCCTGCAGGAACAGGAGAGGGGGGAATTTGGGGTGGAGGCAAGATCACAGCGAAGGTGCACACAGCGACAGATGCACCTTGGACACAGACATGCAAGTATAAACGTGTGTTTGCATCCACAGCTGTGGACATGTGCAATGCACAGACACAAGTGTGCATGCACAGACCCACCACGCCACCTAGGTGCTGTCTAATTTAGGTAGCCAGACATTGGGACGTTGAAAATAATTTCCCTGTTTCGTTGTGTGATCTGAAATCACTGATGTTACTGAAAAACCCTTACACGTGCCCATGGCAGGGCTGTGGGAGAGCATAAAGCCTCCGGTGCGTGTCCTGGGGATGGGTGGTCACACAAGCTGCATGAAGAGGTCGTCTCCTCTTGTGTTTGGGGAGTAAGCACTCCCATGGGATGGAGAGCACGGGTGAGGAAAGGGTGTAAAGAGACACAGTGGAGGAGAGAGAAACAGGGATAATCAGTCTGGGAACAGCCTGCAGAACCCAGCAGTGTCCACATCCACATGGTGGAGTGAGGACGGGTTTACCCCTCTGTGTCACCTCCCCCTTTTCCTGCTTCAGACTCCTGTGGAGGCTGGGGGGCAAGTGGAAGGAGGATGAGGACAGGGAGCAAAGACAGGAGAGAGGTGGCAGAAGAGGCACGTGTGCCCAGCTGTCCGGGGTGACTTACCTCCTGGCAGGGGTGAGAAGGGAGCAGTGAGAATCGGCAGCTCTGTTTGCTGGCAGCTCTTCCTCAGGAGCAGGGGGGAAGAGCAGCAGGGAGGACGGGATGTCCTTGCATGCACAGAGGTTTGCATGGTTGCAGAAGTGCCAAGTTTCACTTCTTTCCACGGTTCCCTTTCTGCCCTCGACCCTGACTGTGCTGGTTAGTGTCAGGGAACTGCCTGGTCAGCAAAAGTGCTGGCTCCTTCTGGGACCTCAAAGTCCAGCTTCACAGGGAAGCACCAAGGTGGAGGAGGCCCAAAGGCACGACAAAGCAGCTTCTCCCCCAGCCTGTTCAGGAAAATGGCTCTTCGGGTGGTTCGGATGCTGCCTTTTTGCAGCCCTGTTCCTTTTCCTGCTGGCTTGGCCTGACAGAGACGAGGCGTGCTGCCTGCTGCCGGCACCGCCATCGCCTTCAGGGTGCTGGTGGTCAGGATATGGGGCACAGTGCCATCCCTCCAGTGGTACCCAGTCTGATAAAAAGGCTGGAGGGCATGTCTTATGAAAAGAGTCTAAGGACACGTTGTCTAAATTTGGATGGCAGATGCATGGGAATGGCACAAAGCCGTGCCAGAAGAGGTTAGGAAAAAATTCCTTGGGAATGGTCAAACACTGGAACAGGCTTCCCAGCAAGGTGCTTGATGTCCCTATGCCTGCCAGCATTCAAGAAGCATTTGGATAATGCCCTCAATAATATGTTTTACCTTTTGGTTAGCTCTAAAGTGGTCAGGCAGGTGAACTCAATGATCTTTGTAGGTCCCTTCCAGCTGAACTGTTTTGTGCTAGTAAAAAATCAGCCATGGAGACTCTTGCACACAAAACTTTGCTCATCAGTATATCTCCATTATTAATTACCTTTGGAGATCTATCACTGAGCTGGTCTTTAATTCACATCCCCTCTTAACGCAATATAACACACATTTTTAATCAAAATGTCAAGCCCATAATAAATCAGATGCCCAGAAGAAAAAGCAATTTTATTCTATCAACATAGTTCCTCTGTCAAGGAGGCCTGTAATCATGTCAAGAAAAGACGACGGGTGAGTTTGAAAAGACCTGCCTTACAAAAAATGGTGTTTCTGGACAGTAATTGTATTTCTGCCCTATTGCCCTTTGTTAATATACAGCCAAAATGAGACCACTCCATCATTTCGTCCAGGCCTGATGGATGTCCTGGTGCTCGCGTGCCCTCTGTCCCTGACTGTCCCCTTAACCTCACTTCAATGCTGAATTACAAGGGGCTGGCCACGGATTTCCAGCATCTCATGGGAGCTGGTGTTGGGCCGGACGGCACCTCCTCCAGGTGCTTGAGCCCCCTGAGCAGCGCTTAGCCCCCTTCGCTTGAATTTGGGGGGATGTTGTGGTTCTTCCTTGCCCATCTTCTGAGCACCTCCTCTTGATCTGCATCTCGGAGGAGCTGCAGCCTGTGGTGGCCACCGAATGGCTCAGTCCTGGTGGCTTCAGCAAGCCACGAGGTGGCAGTGCTGTCTCAGCCACGCGTGGTGGCTGAGCTCCCACAGGCCACGTCTCGGGATGTCTGCAGCTCTGGGATAAGCACCGCACCGATAAATCACAGCTCGAGAATCCTCGGTAGGTCCACAGATGCATTTCCCTGAGACTGGGAGCAGTTTGCCACCCCGCAAGCGGTGTTCCTTCAGTGAGGGCCAGGCCACTGGGGGGTTATGAGGGGTAGCAAAGCCCTGGCAGGTTTTTCCTGGAGCGAGGAGAAGCCTCGTGCTGGTGGTGTAGCACCGCTGCTGACAGTCTCTGGCACATGGAAGAGGCTGGGATAACAGAAAGAAGCCCCAGGGGACACGAAATGTCTCCATGCCCAAGGCAGACAGAAAAATAGGTGTACATGGGAGAAGCTAGAGGTTGAAAGTGCCCTGCAGAGCACTTGGTGGTCCCACATCCAACCCCAAAGAGGTCAGATGTGTGCCCTCGTTTGCCTTCTTGCTGCCCTCTTGTCTGGTGGTGCCAGGCAAGATAGGTCAGTGCCAGCCCAGCCTTGCAGCTCTTCATGAAAGAAAAACTCCCCCTGCAAAGCCTCCTCCCTGCATTCCCAGCGCTGCCACGCACACATGAGTTGCCTGACAGCAGACAACAGGGAGAGATGCTCCTCTGCTGCCTTCCCTGCTGGGGATCCCCCGCCGCACTGAGCAGTGATGGGCAGGAGCTCTCAGAGGAAGATAAATCAGGCAGCTAGCACCTACCTGTCACTGCGCAGGAGGCAGTGACAAAGACAGGTGGTGGACAATCATCCGTGCTGCCAGGTACCACACACACCGCCGCTTTCAGTCGCCGGCATCCCGATCTGCCTCCTGCACCCGCCGGGAGTGTGGGACTGCTCAGAGCATCTGCGTGTCTGCAGTCACTGATGGCTTCACGATGCCTGAATAACCGAGCCCCTTCTCACTGGAAAACTGTGATTTTGCTGTCGTTGAGGCGGCCTGGCACAAAATGCCCAGCCCTGCTGACCACCAGATAAACTTCCTGCTAGGTGTTACGATCTCGGCATGGATTCAGAAGTGTCCCATGTTTCAAACAATGAAAAAAGAAGCTGAAATGGTTCAGGTGCCCTGGAAGGATTTGCTGAGATGCCAGCTGAAAATCAGGCTGCACGGGTACTTGACACTCGATGTGTAAAGTGTGTTAAGTGCTGTTCCCAGAGAACATGACAGATTGCTTTACACAGAGCACATGTGAGAGACAAAGGCAGGTATAGGCTTTAAAAGCCAGAATTTCATGCTCTAGCCCTTGCTCACTGTCTCGTGGCATTGGTGCACGTCCTTGTTGGCTCATGGGATGAGGGGAGATAGATCAATGCTGAGCTACCCTGGGCAATGCTGGGAAAGCTTGTCCCATCCCTGCTCTTCTTGGTCTATGCTATGGATGTCAGTCTTTTCCATTACTACACATCTACTGGTTAATTTGGCTGATTGTTTATTATTCTTTAGTGTATCTATTATTTGTTTATTCACTTGTGTAACAAGCAGCTTCAGTCTGATCACTTTGGCATGTAAATGAGCTGCTCTAGTGCTTGTCACTGAAATTTGTAGATTGGAAGAGTTTGCAATCAAACACAGCCAGAATCTAAATTACAACGTTTCAGGCAATAATAGCTGGGAGAAGATGGGCAGGATGTACCACAAATAAGACGGGATCAGAGTAGGGTGCCCAGAGCTATACTGTCAAAATACCAGGAGCCCCAGGGCATGCAACTGGTTTGCAGTGCCAATGTGTGTCTGGCAGGGCTAGCGTTGCTTTGGGGCTGGTTCCCCAGGGATGAAGGGAAAATAGAGGAAGGAAAATGGTGGGGGCTGGCCCGTGACCAACTGAAAGTCTCTGAAGAGGGCTGCTTAGCCTGGCATGATGAGAATTATGCACACACAGGATGATAAGTGATGTTCACCAGGTGCTGTAAGTCCCATTAGGGTTTGTGAAAGGACCTGAGAGATCTCATTTCCAGACGCTTGCTCATGGCAGGAATATTTCCAACACTAAATCAAGGTGATCATTGCTTTGCCTACCTAATTCTTGAAAATCCCGCAAGGACAGAAATCTCCAACTCTCTGGAGACTTGTCTCAAGGCTGAACCACACAACAGTGAGGAATTGTTCCCTAGTGTTCATCCTGGATCTTTTAAGATCCAGTTTGTGGCCACTGCCCGTTGCTACATCATTCAGCACTGATGTGGAGCTTTGGGCTCTGTCTTTCTTGCAATTGCCCCCAGGTAGCTTCAGTTATGGTTATACCATTTTGTCCCAGAGGAACAGAGATCGCCGTGCACATCTTTGCCGTGACACCGTGATTCCCACTGGGCTGAGGTGCAGTGTGCACCTTTCCTTGCACCCCACTGCTCTCTGTGCAGCCAGACCCCGTGCCACAAGCTCTCCTGCCCATGCAGCACATTATTGTGTGCCCTTCCCAGGCTCCTTTCTCTGCCAGTGTCTGGCTTCCCTAACATAATGCCTCAAAAATGGAGTGGAAGTTTCCTGCAGGCTAGCATTAGTATTAACTGGGTCAGCGGCAGCTGGAGGTCCCTGCCAGCTGGAGACTATTACAACTTATTTCTATTACAACTCGCTTACCACCGTAGCTTCTCCAGGAACTCAGCTTCCTCCTAAGTGACCTTGGCTGCTGGATCGATCTGAAGTTACAAACTCACTTCTCACGTCTGCTCAATTTGGAGGGCGTCTGATTGCTGCTTCGGAGGCTTTGATTGCTTTTGCTTCTGGCTGGTGGGACCCCGGCTGGTGCCTTGCAGACACCATTAGCAAAACTCTGGCTTAGCAGATTTGCTGAGGAATATCCCGACCAAGCCACAGCAGGGCAGGGCAGAGCAAGGCCTGGTGTTTTCAAAGCAGCTTGTGATGGGCTGGAGGGACGCCTCCTTGTCATTGTCCCCTCTGGGCCACAACCGAGCTCTTCTGCAGCAGACTCAAGGCTTCATTCTGGTTTATTCTTTATTTTTTATCTGGGCTCTGGTTCCCTGGGCACAGCAGCACCAGTGTGATCTTCACACATGTTGAATCCTGTAAGGCTCTTTCATTAGCTCGACAGCTCATTAGCCTCTGCAGGCAGACCCCAGCCCCTCTGCTTCTGCTGTGCTCCCTCCTCCTCTGCTCGACCACCCCCATTGCTTTCCAATGAGGAGACAGCCTGTTCTGGCCCAGGAGGCCTCTTTTTCACTTGAAATTGTATTAACTGTTCTGGATCCCCTCCCACAGGCATTGCCCAAGTCTTCTCCCCTCTCTCTGCAGGCAGAGGTCAGAACTGTGTCCTTGCTGCCAGCTCGGAAGCAAATCGATTGGCATCTTCTAGGATGCGATTGCAGTCCTTGGTGAGCCTGCGTGGGAGGCAATCGTGTGGGTCTGGCCTGGAAGTTATTCTTCGCTCGAGCTCTTAATTTCAGAGTTGCACTGAGGGATGGGAAGACTCCTGGCTTCTAATTAATTACTGAGTTCCCCGTAATTGATGCAATTTACTGCCAGCCTATCTATTTTCTTGCACTGTGAAGAAAGTCATTCTGTAACACTATTTTCTCGAATGCCCTGGTGAGCGGCTGTAAGACATGCCCTGAAACTCCTCTCCAGGCTCTGTATCTGGGTAGAAGTTTGTACCAGGAGACAGAAGACGACTGTGGTCTTGTGCCCTATCACCAGAATGTTCACACAGGAGGTACCAGGGGACCCACACATGGCACTGGGGGAGCATGGCCTGTTAGGGGGGCCTTGGACAGTGGGCCTTGGTCTTGTGGAGCTGAACACAGATTCCCTAGCATGAGAACAAGCACAATTCAACACATATAAGACCCTACATCTGGGCATTTTGCATTACATGGAATAGATGTTGTCATTTACAGCTCGGATTCATCCTGTAATTGGACATATTTATCCGCATTAATCTTCATGGGGAAGTGCTGCCATCCTACCTTGTGTTTTCAGGATCCTGGGGACGGGCAGATCAGGCAACAATATTTCTTGGTAGCTCTAATCCTGGTAAGCCCTGAGCTTTTCAAATTAATTTATTTGAGGAAGCCAAATGGAGCCTCTCATTTGCTGCAGCTGTACAAGCTTAATACGTTGTGTCTCCTGTTCTCAGTCCTGAGCTGGGCAGGCTCCCAAATCCACTAAAAATTGCACACTGGTAGGATTGGTGAAAAACAGTCCTTGTCTCTTCTCAGGCAGTAACTATCCCGCTTTGGTGTAATGTCTCCTGGGTAAGGCCAGATCCTTGTGCATGAAGCCATGTTGTTGTGTCTTGCTGGGGCTTAAGAGGGGATTTTACTGAGCCCTTCAAATTGTCTCACTCACTAATTAATGACTGGGTTTCAGTTTCGGAACATGCACTTAGATAAACTGCATAAGTGCATTTCATTAATCTTAATTAATGATTTAAATACTCAGAAGCCTCCGCTAAGGCCCTGTGATTGATGATAGCTAGCTGGCTGTATCATCGCGCTTTGGTCCTTCGGCATCTTTGAATGTGCAGTGGGGATACGGGCACTGATCCTCCTTGCTTTCCCCTTGCCTGCTGCCTTCAGATCCAGGGATCACCTTCCAGAAATTGTTTAGTGACAATTCACACCTTGTGTTATACAGGACATCTTCCTGATTTTAAACCCAGGGTGTCTCTGTGCAGCCAAAGAAGCAATGCATGCCAGTATCTAGGGTTGATGAAAAATAGGCTTTGCGAAGAGCAGCTGTGCAAACCAGGCAAAGAATTGCACTTCAGGCCCCTGCAAAGCAGTTTCCTCACTGCTGCAAGGGCGATTGAGCACACAGGGTGCAAACATGTTGCATCCCATCCTACTGGACAAGTGTTTGCATGGCAAGGTTTGTGTAGCAGGGGGCCATAGGGGTGGCTGCTGTGAGAAGAATCCAGAAGCTGTCTCCTGTTAGAAAAGGGGCCTGCTACTGGCCGGAGCGGAGCTAATAAGCAATGTTGTTTTCACCTCTGTGAGAGCATATTTAAGAAAGAAAAACAATAAATAAGGCAGCAGCTGGGAGAGAAAGGAGTAAGAAAATGCCTTGCAGACAGAATCACAGAATCTTAGGGATTTTGGAAGGGACCTTGAAAGATCATCTAGTCTAATCCCCCTGCTGGAACAGGAACAGCTAGATCAGGTCACACAGGGACCTGTCCAGGCAGGTTTTGAATATCTCCAGAGAAGGAGACTCCACAACCCCCTGGGCAGCCTGTCCCAGTACCCTGTCACCCTCACTGGGAAAAGGTTTTGTCTTATATTTAAGACACCCGATTTGAGTGGTTCATGAAAGGCAAGTCCTGCCTGACCAACCTCATCTCCTCCTGTGACCCGGACTTCAGCAAAACCTTTTGACATAGTTTCCCACAATATTCTCCTGGAGAAGCTGGCAGCCCATGGCTGGGACAGGCACACTGTTGGGTTACAAACTGGCTGGGTGGCTGGGCACAGAAAGTGGTGGTGAACAGAGTGAAATCCAGCTGGTCACCGGTGGTGTTCCCCAGGGGTCAGTGTTGGGGCCCATCCTCGTTAACATCCTTATTGATGACTTGGATGAGGGAATTGAGTGCACCCTCATTAAGTCTGCAGTGACACCAAGTCGGGGGGACGTGTCGATGTGCCGGAGGGCAGGAAGGCCCTGCAGGGGGACCTGGGCAGGACGAGTCGATGGGCAGAGGCCATGGGATGAGGTTCAACATGGCCAAGTGCCAGGTCCTGCACTTTGGCCACAACAACCCCATGCAGTGCTACAGGCTTGGGGCAGAGCAGCTGGAAAGCTGTGTAGAGGAAAAGCATCTAACCACAACCTAAATGGTCCTTTGTGGGATGACCCCACTAAAGGCAAACTCTCAGTCCAGCATCCTAAAACCAGGCTCTGGAAAGGAGGACATGTTGCTGTCTGATTGTGCTTTGGGGGCGGTTGTTTGGATCAGACTGAGAATGGATAAATAATCTGCATGCAAAGTGTTTTCCTCACGCACAGCTGGCTCACATGACAGATACAGGAATCAGGCAGCCAGGGAAGGTTTATTATACCTGGGATTATAGAAGTGTCTGACAACTGCTTACTGTAAGCTGGCCAGAGGTAAAGGATGTTCTGCATTTTAATGAGAGCGATCGAACAGCAGCAGCAGCCAGGGGACAGGCTGCTGCAGCCTGCTTTTCCTGAGGATCTGTCACAAAAGTGACTCGGGACATTCCCTGAGTGAGGAGGAACAGGACCCAGGGGAAGATTTCCAAAGTTTTCCTGAAGTTATTCATGATCATGAGAACCCTCCTCCATTAGGAAAATGAGAGAGAGAGACCCCCATTAAAAACTGCAGCAGCTTACATACAGTTGGCAACAAAATGCTGTGCCAGCACATCCAGGCACATCATTACACCAAGTCCTGACTCCGCAAATCATCTTCCCTCATTGCATTGCACACTGGGGCTCCCGGCACAGCCTTAGGACAGGTGCAGCCTTAGGTTGGCTCCAGTCCTCTGCTTCCATCCCTGGAGACCTTGTTTTTCTCCAGAGCTGAAGTTATCTCAGAACAGGACTTTTAGTGCTGCTCCCAGTACACCCCACGAATACGCTCAGGTCGGTTTCCACACCTATGCACCAAGCTCCTGCCTGCATCCCTCATTCCTCCCTGCCTTTCCAGGGCAGTGACCCTCCTGCAATGGACGGGGACACATCCTCTGCAATAGCAACAGCTCCCCTCCAAGATGGGGAGGAGAGCCAGCTCCAGCTGGGTGGAGTAGCTGGAAATAGCCTTTTGCAGACCATTTTTAGCAGTTCATTTAGGATTGTGTTTTGCCAGCAAAACCTCCACATGCTGTTTATCTCTCTTAGCGCAAGGCTGTTATTATTGCAAAATGAAGCAGCGTGTATGCAGCTCCTCGGCAGCACAGAGCTGCTCGTGCAGCAGGAGGGATTCAGGC
This sequence comes from Nettapus auritus, assembly GCA_011076525.1. NCBI lineage: Eukaryota > Metazoa > Chordata > Aves > Anseriformes > Anatidae > Nettapus > Nettapus auritus. The sequence continues at coordinate 6,550,521 of CM021785.1, read as the reverse complement.
GAGCACAGAGAGTGTCTTCAAAGTGCCATTATTAATTCACGCTCACATTCATTGTAATAACACCTTGAATCACAGCAAATTCATCTGGTGTTAACCACTTGGTGCAAGCAAGGGTCTTTCCAGGGGAAGAAGCTTGTGCAAAGGAGCAGGCTGGCTTTGCAAGTGCAGCTTCAGGACTGCTCATCGATGCAATCAATGCTCATCGAAGCTCTGGGCTCAGGGGCCTGCCCCTGATGGTGCTGGTGCCTTTGCTTGTTATCAGCCTTCACATCTCACAAAGTTTCATAGAATCGCAGAATGGTTGGGGTTGGAAGGGAGCTTTAAGACCATCCAGTTCCAAGCCTTTGCTATGGGACCAGACCTGGTTGCTCCAAGCCCTATCCAACCTGGCCTTGAACACTTCAAATGATGGGGCACCCACATCTTCTCTGGGCAACTTCTGTCTCTTCTGTCTTTCCTGAGAGTGGGCAGGGTGCCTTGAGGCACCGAGGTGGTCGCTGAGACCCAGCAGCCAGGGATGGCTTGGAGGTGGAACTTCACTGGGAGGCGAGTGCCGCACCTGGACCTCTTCCAGTCATTGAGGGTTAGTTTGGCACGGGTATTTTTGCAGTCAGCACACTGTTTCTTGCTTCTCTACCAACAGGGCCACAGCTAAGGAGAGCAAGTTTTGATGACCGCTTACAAGTTGTGGGGAGAAAATATAATGGCAGGCCTGCTTGCAGGGCACGGCAGGCTTCTTGCCTGCTGCTGGGGCAGGGTTTTGGAAAGTAGCAGCAGGGTTTCATGCCACACTTTCAGGCCAGCAGCTTCTGGAAGGAGATTTCGTGCCCCAAATGCCTTCTGTCAAAACGCCTTATCCCAGGAAGGCTGCAGCAGAGCTGGGTGCGAGGAAATGCTCTGGACTCAGCACAGCCAGGCGGGGACAGTAAATCCTTCTGAAAGCGCTGGCTGATCAGAATATTTGCATTGTTTTTCTGGCCTTTTCTGATGTACTAATGAAGTGCTTTGAGGCATAGCGTGAGTGAATGTGCTTCCTCAGCACGGTTACTCTGGGCAATGTCTGTTAAAGGAAGCCTGCTCTGCATGCTTCATTATTAAGATACATTATTTACAGGGAGACAGAGAGAAAGCAAGACGTGCAATCAGTAATGACAGTGTAATGCTGCATCCTGGCTAAGGTGGGCTCATTTTCAGAGACATACATTTTAACAAGGCCAGTTGCAAGGTCACACATCAGAGACTGAGGCAGGAAGGTCACATTTATCAGATGGGGTCTGTAGCCTTGTAAGCGGTGCCCTTGGAAGAAGACTGGAGGTCGTAGCAGGCAGTGGCACCACCAGAGCAGTGCTGTGGCTATGGGGGCAAATGCAGAGCTGGTGTGAGCGAGGTGAAGGGGTGCTGAGGTGTGGTGGGGAGCAGCAGAGGGAAGGGACCTCCCTGCCTGCCTGTCCAAGCCCTTGCAAAGATGTGATGTGGCCAGTGGCTCTCTCAGAATTGAGGAGAGGGTGTGGGAGAGCAAAACAGAGCCCGTGTCTGGGTTCTGGAAGAAAAGAAGATGCTCATTTATCAAAGCTTGTAGCAAAAGGCAGACAGGAAGAGGCACAACTTCAGGAAAATGGAAGTTGAAGGCAAATAAGATGCTTGGATGGCAAGGCTTGCTTCAGGGAAATGCCTTCTTAATCCTTTGTCTTCCCTGTGCACACAGAGGCCACGTGCCATGAAGAGTGGAAGGAAAATTGTGTATGGCCATTGGAGCATGGAGGCAGCACTAGGCATGAGGTTGGGCACCTCAAGGGAGATATAGGTGATGCTGATCAAGGACCATGAAGCTCTGGCTTGACTTGACTAGACATGCCTGGAGTTGTAAGTACTGATCCATATAGAGATGCTTCACTGCGTTATAGTCCTGCTGACAACGAGGACGTTCTACCTCCCTTCCCTTGTGTGGCGTCCACATGAAGGTTGCTCCTCTCCCACACCTTGGTTTCCCTCTGGACAAACTCTGCAGAGGTCCAGATCTCACTGTACAGGGATGTGGCAGAATTCCTCTGCTGCACAAGCGTTGGCTTTCAAGGCAAGCTGATTCTGGAGTCACTAATGTAATGATGATTAATGACATATACACCACCCTTTCCTTCCTCCTTTCATCGACTGGGAAAAAAGCCCGGAGCAGAGCCGGAGATTAATTAATTCTCTCAAGTGGAGGGGAAAGTAATCAGACTGAAATCAGATTGAATTTAGGATTCTCGGGCGAGCAGAAGGATGTGCCAAGTGACATGTAAATGAAAGCTGACCCCGCGCTTGCTGGGTCAGGAGGGACACAACTGCTGAGCAGATTCCCCACAAAGGGCCAAGAAAAGTGTTAGAAAAATGGGCAGGTGACGCTGCGAGGGCCCTGGCACCACGGTGCTGAGCCTGGGGCATCCAGCCAAGGCCCTGAACCAGAGCAGGGTGAGGCTGTCGGTTCTGCTAGCTTGGCCAAGCCTGGCCACCTGTATCAGGCTCCTGCAGCAGCCAGACACGAGCTCTACCAGGATGCTCGGGGCTTAGCTTCTGCTCTGCCTCTGCCTTGACTCCAAAGTCATGTTCCTTTCTGCCATAAGCTGATTGCAGCATCACCAGAACTGATTAAGAGCTGCTGTATAAAGTTCTATCCTCCAAATCTCTCTAACTGTATATTGTTTTCTTTGTGTTTTTCATATTTGCTTCACCTGTGAATCCCTGTATAGGGCTAATCAAGGCTGTGAGGGTTAATCTGCTGTGTATTAAAACCTCATATCCTCCAAGAACATCTATTTCACCTTGAGAAAATATCTCCTCCCCTATTTTTCCTGCAAATCAGTTCACTAGCAGGGTAGAAATGAGACAGCTCATCCAGGCTTGGGGCTCCAGCAATCTCCCATGTATTTAAGCATGACTAATTAGCTTGTGCCTACCATATCAGGGATTTAAAATCTATATATCCTAGTCAAATACTGGTCAGGCCCCCCAGATGCTTAGTTTTTAAGAGCATGCACACAGCCATCAGCAAGATAGATGCTCCAGAGTGCCTTTCCCTTTGCAATCCAGTACAATGTTGGCTCATATTAAGAATCCGAAATTTGTAACCTCCGTGAAGTAGTCAGTGGCACTGCTGAGTGAGGGGACACAAAGTGCACAAAACAAAACAAACAACAAAAAAACATTTTGACATACTGCTTCAAAAAAACTCCCAAAGAAACTGAACCGTCTTAAATAAATGTTAATAAACAGGCATTTTGCATCACAAATAGTTTGCTAACTGGGTACATTCTGGGATGGGAGCGTTCAATGTGTCCATAAAGGACCCAATACAGTTTTCTGGTGTTTTGGCCAACGCTGTATGAGTCAGGTCAGGCCAAGCTGAGCTGGCACTGCACCCTTCAGTGCTAGAGGCTGTCCCTAGACTGGTCTACATCAACAAGAACATCAAGGAAAGTTATAATTCTCTCTACTCTGCATTCAGGTAGCCGCAGTGGAGCAATGCGCGCAGTTTTGGCCACCGTACTGCATGGCAGATGACAAGTCCTACGGAGGCCACCAAAACGGTCAGAGGTTGGAGCAGAGGACACAGAAAAAGACACCAAGGGAACTTTTCCACCTCAGGAAGGGAGAGATGGGGGAGATACTGCATCTTTTGCTCCTGTAAGTGCAGATTTTTAAAGGAGTTAGGGATAGAAGTGCAGAGTGAGAGGACAGGGGGTACAAAGGTAGCACTCAGTTCATTTGGACATAATCAAAAACTTCCCTATGAGAACGGTGCATCCTCAGGACAAGTGCTCAGGGCGTTTGTGGGTTCTCCACCCTTGGAGGTTTTCAAGACTCAACTGGACAAGGTACTCAGCAATGTGATCTGACTCTGTCTCTGTGTTTGGGAGGCAGTAACACCACTTTTACAGCCCCAGTTAGCTGCTTGTGGGATACAGGTGAGGTCTTGGAGCCCCTGTAAAGGCCCTTGGGCAGGCTCTTGGGGATTCCGTACTCAGCAGGAACAAATGCAGCATTGGGAAGTGTTGCAAAGAGAGGCAGGAGCAAACCAGCAGCATAATTACTGCTTCTGCACGATCAGCAGAGACTTGTTTGCACAGTCATTGAAATATAATGCCCTGGAGACAAAGGTGTGGGAGTTCACTGGGACAGCAGGTATGTGGGAGCACTCTGACCAGGCATGATGCTGGCATGGCCTTTTGTAGGCTGCTACAGTTAAAACCAAGCCTGAGGCTTGGTTATATCACATTGCTTGGCCGACCACCCTCAGAAACATCTGCAGCAGTTAACGAATCATTTTCTCATTTTTCTTCTTCGGAGGCAACACATATCTCAGCAAGGAGAGCTGGGGGGGATGCGTCCCTGAGATTGCCTGAAATCCACATCTGCAAGCTCGCCTAAACCCAGCTGCGAAGCTCTCTGAGCTGGGCCAATTCCTCCTCCATCACTCCATGCTGCTTCCTCTCTTCACGGCCACTGTTTTCTCCATCTCCAGCACTCTGCAGCGTGCCGGTGCCGTGGGCAGGCAGGGCTGCCTTCCACCGAAGGCTCGGGACAGGAATAGCAATGAGTTGTTCCTGGCCCCCGCAGAGCTGCTTCTGCCTGTAGGAGCCGTCAGCGCGGCGGGGTGCAGCGGGGCTGGCAGCAGCGCGCTGCATCAGCCTCCAGGCTCCCATCAGGAGGGAGCACTGCCCGTCCAAGCAGTCCAGATGCTCTCCTCTGAGGGCTTGGGCCCCTGGGGCTTGGCGCGGGAGCCCTGGCCTTGCTCGCGAGGAGGATGAGTTGATCATTTATTATTGATCATCAAGGGTGGGGAGCACCTTGTGTGGCGCGGAGGATGCAGGGAGGCACACGGCCTCTCCCAGTGCTTCTGCAGCAGAGCTGCTTTGTGATAAAAGTTTAATAAATTGAAAGACACGGTTTCCATTCCATTGGTAATTAACTTCTGCTGCTGTGTTCTCTCCTAATTGTCTCTATTACTCCAGATAAAACTGAGATCAATAGAAACCAAAGTCTGGAGACTGGGAAAGTTGCAATTAATTAATTATCTCTGTGTGCATCCTCCATCTGCTGCTAATCAGAAAAGACTGGCTGGTCCTCACAAAAGTCTTGGGCCCCTCCACGGTTGCTGGCATCCCACGGGGATTTTGCAGTGGGCTGAGCAGTGGAGCCCAGAATGCAAAGGGACAGCCCATGCCGTGCCAATGCACCTTTTCCAGGTGCTTTACCTCTCCAGGATGGTCCAGGATGGTACATGATGGACTGCTTCTCCCAGGGTGGAGGCTGCACGTCTGTTCCTCAGGTTCTGCATTTTTATTTTATTTTATTTTTTTCTGGGACAGAAGCAGTAGGAAACACCTGGGAGACAACATTGGCATGAGGCCAGTCATGGACAGGTGGTTTGTCTCCATGCCTATCCACACGTCTCTGGGTCGTGCTACCTTACTCTTATGCACTCCTGGAAAACTGCAGCATTTCCCTCTGTCATGCACTGGCAGATGCTGCTGTGTTTGCAGTGATCCAAGTGAATCTGAGCATCTTTCTCCATGCTTCAAACTGTCTCTGGTTCAGGTTTTAGGGGAACCTGAGCTTGGTGCAGCATATGGACAGACAAAAAGTCCCTCTGCAATCTCTCTCTTTCTTCAGCAGAGACCACAGCAAATACAGTCTGTATTTGTAAAGTATATATATGTAAAATTATATATATAATTGTATATATATGTAAAAATTATATATATTTTAAAATTATATATATGTAAATCTGCACAGCCCAGGCTAGAGGCTGATCATAATGCCTTTAAGGAGCAGCTCAACTCTTCACTCAGTTCTTTGCTACTGATGCACAAGGCAATTCAAGTCACCCTTTGCCCTCAGAGATTCCTCCATCAGAAACCGAGCTGTCAGCAGGAAGCAACGAACCCAGGCCAGGGGGTTCAAGAGGGACTGGACAACCAGAGTCAAACTGAGCTCCCTACAGGCACGATAACAGCATGTCTTTGCTCTGAAGCACATTCACGGCACATTCCCAAGACTTAGAGCACATGAAGGCAAAGACAGGATGCTATTGCAATTCCGTGCAGGTATCAAGGAAGAGAACTGAGAGCAGGCAGTATCTCTGGAGAAAACTCCAGCTAATCCTAGGAGAAAGAGGATAAAACCTACGGTACAGAGAGAAAAAAAGTCAGCCTCTCTGGCTGGGGAAGCTTCCTTCCTGACCTCAGTTATGCTGATGGACAAGTAAGGCCTGGCTGGCCTTATCCTGTAGGTTATTCCAGCTGTTTCAGTGCTTCTGCAGAGAAGAGAATCAAAAGATGGAGTTATGGGAAAAAGTATTAAGGAGAAAAATCCTTTCTGGCTCTGCAGGTGGTCAGCAGGACTGAGGCAAGGACAACCACCCTGACAAAGAGATGCGAGCAGACAGTGATGGACCTCTCTGGGGGGATGCTGCTATTCTGGCTGCATGAGTACTTGCATTTCTAACACCCGGCTCACTTCTGCCTTGACCCTTCGTTATGGTATTAATCTCGAGGCTCTTTGTCCCCTTCCCCCTGCTTGGGAAACCATTCCTCTTTGTGCGTTTATGAATCTCTTAATTTTCCGTGTCAACGTGGTCACAGGCAGTTTATGCAGATTTTATATGATAAAAGAATCGTCACTGAAATCAGATCATTCCTTTCTCCTCTCATTATTTATCACCCAAAGCATATTTAAAAGATTGTGATCTCCTTTCTCAGCCCTGCTTGTGTCAGGCCAAGCTCTCTGTGCAAAGCAATGCCTCCACTCCCCAAATCCTCCCAGCGTTTGTTGCAACTGTCATTCCTTTCTGGCTGTGCTTAGCTGAGCTGTACATAATAATGTAAGTAAGATCTTAACACTGCCTTGTATGTCCCTGTCTCTGCTGCAAACGCTTCGTCTGGTGCATTGTATGCCCGCATTAGCCACAGACTATTGGGAATCAAATTAGATTACAGGAAAAAAGAGATATCAACTACCCTTGATCTCTGAGGTTTGAGACCAATTGTTTGTGACTAAGATCTTCACTAAGCCCAATTTGAGAGGCACATATAATTTGCCTGGAGTGAAACAAATTAATGGAAAAGCCTCTCAAATGAGGTAAATCCATTTGGGGGTCTTGGTCACACTTGTTAGTCCATAACTGCTTCTGCCATCTTCTAATATGATAAACTAAACTTTTAGGGCAGACTAAAAGATGAAACTATTTTGCAAACAAACAAAAATAAAATAAAATAAGTAGTGTTTAAAAATTTGTGAAACCTCCTCATTGCTATCAGCTGTATATCGAGCTGGAGAAATAGTAGAAATGCTCTTTTAAGCACTGTACAATGGAATTGTTAGGTTTTAAAATGCTAGGATGTTTAAATTGTAAAGTGAAAGTATCTTAGAAACAAAAAGAAACTACTGTCCAAACGAGGAAAACAGAAAAATGCACAGACCCCAGCAAATTAAGTGCAAAACAAAAATGAATCAGATTAAATATTTTTGAAGAACAAATTGCTAGCAGCTTAAAATTTAGGAATGCCATTTTTTCTACACTTTATGAGCCTGGATCATCAGGAGACTAGTGAGGATGAGAGATGACAGAACATAAAAGGAGGACAGGAGAAACAGACAGATTTGCAGAAAAATGAAATTAAATTTTGCAGTGGCTTTCTGCGTACCTCCCTTCAAGGAATGTCCCACACCATAAGGGCTTCTTTCAGGGTATAAATCTGAGAAATTGTCTCAAAGGAAGGTGTCAGAGCAGTGTTTTCAGAGCAAAGTGAGCACCTGCACAGTTACAAACGGCCAGGACCATGTGGGACTCACTCAACACTTCTAGAAGAAATCCAATCAGCAACAATCTCCAATGTATTGCTTAAACCAGTGTGGAAGGTGACAGATGTGACAGCAATCCATGGAAAAAGCTCTGTGGCCATCTGGAAAGCACATGCCCACCAGGTCTGAATGCCACATCAAGCCGTTGGTGCAAACCAGAGTGGTGAACGGACTTAAAAGACACCTGGATAAAGATAATTTATTAAGAAAGTGTCCTAAGACATTATGTAAAGAGGTCTTGGAGAAATCTTTGAATCTTTGAACAAGTGAAAAAGGACATGGAGAAGGATGATATGGTCGATATCATGTACTTGGATCTCAAGAGGCTATGCTTAAGTCCCTCAGCAAATGTGCTAAGATAATCATGGCATGGAAGTGGAGTCCTCTTGCGGGCTGATAATCAGTGAAAAGGAGAGGAAAAAAAGGCTCTCAATAGATGTACAGATGGAAGAGCTAGAGGCCCAGAGATTTTACATCGAGGCCTAGACTTCTTGGCATGTTTGTAACACCCAGAAGAGATGGCAAAAGTTGAGGCAGCAATGCAAATTTGGTCAAAATATTCAGTCCTCTCCCCCAGATATGACACAGGTAATACAAGCTGGGACACATCTATGGGCTCCTGGTCCTGGGACAGCCACTTCTGCTGTGCCACCAACGTGTCACCAATTTCCTCTTGGTGCCAGGCAGCCCGGAGAACTTCAGCTGCACCCAGCCTGCGTGTGCTGGCAGGGAGATGAAAACTCGGCAGCAAAACCAAGGTTGTTTGTTCACAAATACCCGAACAGTCTCGTCTCTTGCAAAGGAGCTGAGCAGGGGGTGGGTTGGGGGGAGTACTTGAAAAGCAAATGAACTTATGTTTTATGCTTTTTAAGATGTCTAACAGAGTACAAAAGTTCATCTTTAATAGGAGGGCAACACAGAGTGCTTAGAGCTGCAGTTTGACACAGATACAGAGCTAAAATGCCTTTGAAGTACCTTCTGATTCCTCATTCTGCCTGAAGTAACTTTAGATTTATGCAGCAGATGGGAAATAGTCCCTCGTTACGTGGCTCTCTACTCCAGCACTGACTCCAAGATAAGGCAGCCTTATTGCATCCGCACGCCTTAGAAGAGCTCTTAGACAGTGCTTTAGTCTTCAGGGGCCTGAGTCTGTAGTTTGCATATTTTTTTTTCTGTTTTTCTCTAAAATTACTCTTGATAACTCTAACGTGTTTTGAGCATCTTCAAAGGAGAACGTGGAGGAGAAAAGTTTGTCGGTGGAGTAGAGGTGATTCATTTTAATTCATTTGAAAACAGCTCTGTGTGTTCGGGGAAAGAGCTCGTGGTGAAGCGACGGGGAACGGCCTCGCCGTGACCCCAGCCTCAAACACGCCAGCTTTGAAGAAGTCTCTAAAAAAGCTTTTGTGCCAGTCCCGTGACTGCAAACCCCAGCGCAGCCCATGTTTCAGGAGCTTCAGCTCCCTACCTGCTCCGTGCAAGGTGAGGCGAAGCCCCTTGCTCACCCCTGCACGCTGCACGTGCTTCTCCCTATCACAATGAACCATGCCCTGCAATGAACCCTGCCCCATCTAAACCCTGCCCCTGAAATATTTTCCTGTGCCAAAGCTCTCCCTCAAGGTGGGCTGCTTCATCCACAGAACAAAGCTGACCAGTGCCAAGGGCTGGCGCATCTCCTTGCCCCCAGCAAAGCACAGGCCAGCCCCAGGGTGCCCCCGTAGGGTGCCTGCTGCTCCCAGGGACATTTCGGAGTGCTCCTGAGCTTCCCAGAGCTTGGGTCAGATTGTGGCTGACGGATGCTGGATGGGACAGAGCAAAGCTGCTGTGCCAATTGTCACCAGGAAGCCTTGTACATCATATCGCAAATTAACCGAAATAATGGAGGTTGTGCAAACACGATTTGTCCTAGCAGGATTCACAGCTGCGACTGGATTCACTTTGGTTTTAGCTCTGAAGCTTTCCCCACTGACCAACTGCAGAGGGTTGTCTTGTTTATCCTGTGCAGAAAGGCATCTTTTTACAGGCACCTTGGTGTTTCCTTTTTCAGGTTGCTTGCAAGTTTGTCCAGAACGTGCCGTGCTAGCATCACCCTCCCCAGACCCCATCCAATGACTTCTGAAGCCTCCTCGTCCATCTCCCCTGTGGGCACCACTGCAGACACAGCCTCGTCTCCTGGCCCAGCCTGCCAAACTCCAGCACGTATGACCTGGCATCATGCTCAGCTGCCTTGCCTGCTCACTGCTGCCTTATTCCTGCCTTTGAGTCTAATGCTGGAGAGCAGCTAAAGCCAGGTACGCCGTAGGTGTCCCTGAAATTGCTTGAGTGAGGGGGCAGAGCATGGGGGGGAGCTCACGTAATTGAAACGATCCTTCTCTCAATCACTGTTCTGCAATGTTTATGCCTCACGCTTTGCCTCTGATGTTGGGAGCAAGCTGATAGCCACGGTATTAATAAGTTGTTTGTACAATAATTGCCGCTTAAGATAAATGATTCATAAAGTCCTACCATAGTCTTGGAAATGGTGTAAACAGGGAGAGCAGCTGGAGGACAGCAGTGGGATGCTAATGAGAGACCACCATGGGGAAATAAATATATGAAGACTGGGGTGAAGGGGGATTCATCCAGCCCCAAGTGCTAGAGAGCATCGCACTTCCAGGGCTCATCTGCAGCACAGAAGCAGAGCCTGAGCTGCCCAGCCCAGTGAGACATTGGACCTGCCAGCCCAGGAGGTTAAATAAGAGCTGTGGTAGAGGGAGATGCTGATGGGGCATCAGCCCACCAGGTGTGGTGTTAAGAGGGGACAAGAGATGGCAGCAGCCCCCAGTACTGCCAGCATCCCTGCAGAAAGGCCAGGAACCCTGGTCCCAGACCTGCCCCAGCTGCCTCCACCCCTGGGGTGAAGGTGGGAGCCTTCCTGCAAGACTAGGACCTTGCTGAACCTCCGGGGATCCCCCAGACCAGTTGCCCCAACAGCTACTGGGACGTGGCCAGAGGAGCAGGGGCTGCACATCATGCCTGGCGCTGGCTCTGCTGAACCCCAGGAGCCTTGGGACAAATGAAGAAAATGACAGGCTAGAAGGAAATTAATAGAGCAGAAAATCTGAAATGATGTGGAAATAATTCCTCCGGCTTAAGGAGAGTTCCTCGTATGCTTAATTTCAGAACACAACTGTTTGCATGTTGCTAAATTACAGTATCAAGGCAAGGAGCCCTGACTGGAGCTTATGGGACACGGGGACATTGCCACTCGTGTGGAGAGCTTTCCCACCTGGAGCAAGGTAAGGGTAGGGGTGACCCTAATTGTCTGTGGGGTTAGGGCACAGGGTGGTGGATGTTTTTCTTGGAAGATCTGGAGTGCTGCTTATGGCCTTCATGAAGATTCATCCTGTCACCTTTTCATTCCTAGCTCGGCCCTGCCATAAGCAGATGGAGCAGGGAAAGGGAATGGGGGGGTCTCTGAAGTTCCTGCTTCCCCCATCCTCGTAGCATTTCCAGAACTCTGCTCCCTTCTCGTCACAGGGATTTCTGTCCCCTCTGTTTTGCCAAGCAAAGAGGCTGAGGAATAGCCAGGCCTGGGACCTGGACAAGCCAGCAGGGACATGAGGTTGTAGCAAAGATGGGAAGGGTGGAGGAAAAGCTCTTGTTGGATGGAAACACCCTGAATCTGCCCGGTGTGTGGGGTCTGACACCAGCTGCGAGGATGCCACCGATGCCCTGACCTGGTCCTCCACCCCACAGCTCCCTTGGCCCACATCTTGTACAGATGAGTGTGGGGGATGCCCCATCACTTTCAGCTATCTAAGAGCAAATGCCTGATCCTGTGCAGCTCAGTCAGACAGGGAGAGAGCACAGGAGGCTCAGCTCTGCCTCTGTGCCAGGATCTGTGGGGCTGGGGTAAAGCTCTGTCCCCAGGCTGATGATCACAGATGGGTCTGTGCTCCCCATCCGGAGAGCTGAGGTCTCTCAAGCAAGAGCAGCAGAGATCAGAGACTGATGCCCAGGGAAAACAGGTATCCATGGAAATGGATCCATGGTGCCTGCTGCACCCCATCGCATCCTGGGGGGGCTGCGTCTGGGGGTCTGCGGCAGCCCCCAGGCACAACCTGCCCCTAGGTGCCAGGGGAAGGCGCAGAGCCAAGCGGGCTGGGCGTAGGGAATTTGCTCTCTCTGATGCTGGAAATCTGTGGGGAAGTCCCCAAGGAGCCCCGGGAAGAGAGAAATCAGCTTCTTTCCTGACAAAAGCACAGAAGTTTTCAAGGTGCCCTTTAGGCTTCACAGCGCTCAGTGAGATTGATCTGTGCTCAGCCCCCCCAGAGAAAATCACCGGTCTGTATTTTCGTCTTCCTCACACACAGATGGGCAGGAGCAGCCCACACGTCCCTGTCACTGCTGGCTCCAGCACATTATGGAGCCAGCACAGCATGGGGCCAGCACAGCATGGGGTGCTGCTCTCCCCAGGGTGCTGCTTTCCCCCCTTTGTACAGGAGCCACAGGGTGCCGGAGGGGCACAGGCAGGCAGAGACCCACCCCTGAGCACAATACCAGCAGGAACCTCCCGTTCGGAGACACCTCTGGCTCTGCAAAAGCAGCTTTTTGCTGTTTGTGTGACTGCACAGACCTGTGCCCCCCCGTCCATCCATCCGGATGCACTCCCCTGCCCCACAGATGCCCGAGCACCAGCCTTTCTCTCCCCACGTCGTGCCCCCAGCACAAGGAAGAGCCTGGTCATGCCCCACAGCAGCAGGGTGCTGGGCAGGTCCTGATGGGGCCATCCCAGTTGGGAAACTGGGGTGGGACACAGTGGGACACCCTCTGCCCCACAGTGCTGGGCAGCACAAATGCACAGGCAATTCCCACATATCACGGGGACATCCCCAAAAGCCCCGAACCACACGAGCATTGCTAGAAGGACCAGCTGGGACAGCCCATGTCCTCTTTCTGCTGAGCTAGAGCACTCCTGGCGTCTTTTCTAACCAAGCTGAGCGGAGGCCTCAGCTTCCTCGGGAAACACCAAGGATTCCCAAAGGCTGCGGCCATGTCCTAGTTTTTCCCTGCGTGCCCTACTTTCATCCCACTCACCGCTACGCGCCGGCAGCACTGTGCAGTCAGCTTGGTGCCAGCTGGGGAAATTCCACTCTTATTACAGCAGATGGAGTCCAAAGCCCAAAGTCCAGAAGAAGCACACGCCGTCGTCCTCCACCTCTGCGTGGCAGCCCCAGCACGAGCCATCGCAGCCCCTCGCCATCCTCATGCCCAGGTTAGCCAACACTTAGGGCAGTACAGGACGGTGGGGATATTCCCTGTTCCTCAGAGCCTGGATTTCCCACCTGGATGGGACCTTCTGGGCCATCTCCATGTCACATTGAACTTTTCAGGGTCCCAGGGTTGTCCCTGCTGCTCTGTCTCTGCCTGGCCAGAGGTCATAAGCTGTGGCAGTGAAACACAGCCTGCTACTGGCCCCAGCTCCCCGCAGGATGATACCAGAACCAGATTCCCAACAGGCTAGCAGAAGGGGAGCCTGGTGGTGTCCTCACTCCTGAGCTGAGCCCTCATTCAGAGTCCCAGGGCTCCGACCAGCTGGCAGCACAAATCTGGGTAGCCATATGTCATCAGCAGCGGCCCAGACATCCTTCATCCTCCTCCATGTACCTCCGAGCTGTCTGAACCTGTGTGCAAGCACCTTTTGAAAGTCTTTATGTAGCCCCTAGCACACAGGAGGGATGACACACATTGTGGGCCTGCACCTAGACATCTCCTGCTTTATTTCAGTCCTGTGCTTGGGTGGCCATGGGACCATAGAGATAAACCAGAAAATCCAAGAACAATAAATTCAATTGGAAAAAAAAAAATTTACAGGATCCGGGTGGTTGGGGTGGGTTTTTTTTTTTTTTTGTTTTTTTTTTTTTTGCTTGCTATGGCATGGGTGAACGTTCAGCTGGCCCAGCATCACCCACCAGTGACTCCAGTCCAGTGGATGGTGCACTGGAAGAGCCATCCCCCTCCTCAGAGGGGATGCGCAGTGGCCTGGGGCAGCAAGGAGCAAAACGGGGAGGACAGCAGAGCAAAGGCAGCAGAGACAGGGCGAGGATTGCTCACGCTGGCAGAGCAGCAGCTGCTGACTTTGGCGTGATGGCGGGGGCAAGGATGGGCCCGTGGCGCCGCGGGGAGGAGCGTGTGTGTCAGAGAAACCCCTGGCTGCTTGCTGTGTTGTGCCAGCAATAGCGTGTAAAGCGCTGTCTGCGCGAGAGGATTCGCGTGTCGAGTGTTCCCCGGGGCCGTGGGATCGCTGCTCGCTGCTGGAGGCGAAGGCAGAGCTGCAGAAAGGGTCTGGAAGCAGCACCCGCTGCGCTGGGCAGGGCAGGGGAGGCACAGCTAATGCAGCCCACCCACCTTAACGGTGCCTAAGTCACACCGCACGTGGGCAGGCAGAAAAATTGGCTCTGGAGTTAATTACACCTGGGATATCCATGCAGCCAGCTGCACTGCACCTCTGGTAGGTCAGCGAGGCTCTGGAAGGGGATGGTGCAGTTGGTGCACGGCTGACTTCAGAGTCAAAATCAGGTTGTCCTTGGACAACTGAGTGCCAAAAATCTTCACAAAAGGATATATTTTAGCCCCCACCAGCACTGACTGGGAAGTTTTATGCATATACATAATTAACTGCATGGATACAGTTCAGGGATACAAAAGGCAAAGGCAAAGTTTTCAGCCACGAGCTCAACCGGGCTTTTTCCAGGTACTCAAGCATTTAATTGTGCAAAATGTTGGTGCCTTTGATGCCTCCTGCAACTGTTCCTGTGGGAAAGAGGCAACTAAGTTCCTGCCAAGCGTCAGCCACGTGCTCATCTCTCCGTGAGGATGGAGCCAGGGAGGAATGGTGCTTGCACAAAGGGAGCTGAGGGACGTTGGTATGCACAAGTTTTATATCTGATGGTACGCGTCAGCTTCAAGGTTACCCTACAGCACAGGGACAGAGAGAGGCAGAGACACTGTGGACTCTGCTGTGTCCCCTTCTCCCTGCCCCACAGAGCAGCTTGGGGGAAGCCTGTTAGCACTCTCATTGTCCCAGATAACTGAAAACTGTGAGCAGTAGGAATGTCCTTGCTTGGTACAATTAACTGCCTGAAATAGCCCAGCTGAAATCTCAGGAGCCAGGCTCATTTCGCAGGCCTGGTCATTAGGAAAATCATCAAGATTGCGCTAAAGAGAGAATATTTATCAGCCTGATCAACATCTGGGAGCTGACCCTGTGCCTCTGGAGCCGCGCCATTGATGCAGGAGGCACCTGCCCTGTAACCCCTGCACCAAGCAGGGTCCCACCACCCTTTCCCTTAGCCTTGCAGCTCCACGCCCAGCCCCATCACACCACCACGTCGTGAAAACACCTCTGCCATCGGAGAGCAAACGCCAGGCTAGGAAGGGGAAGAAAGCCAGATGCTGGCAGCGGTGGCGAGAGCAGGCTGCAGGGAGAGGGGCTTGCTCCAGAGCAGCAGGAGGTGGCAGGGGATGGCAGCGGGCAGGGACGGGGACAGGGACAGGAGGGAGGGAGCGGATGGCCAGCAGGCAGGCAGGAGCAGCAGGCAGGAGCCGCGGCAGGCAGCGGGTGGTTAATCAGCCGTCTGCTTCCGTGACTGAGCTCGGCGTTTGCAGCAAAGGGCTCCGCGGAGGAGAAAGCCTCTCGCTCATGAAAGAAACATCAGTGCTAATCGAATCAGGGTACAGCCCAGCAGCACGCGACAGGCCACAGCGGCTCATTCATATTTCATGCTTTGTTCCACTTCGGGGGAGATAAAGCCCAGTGCAAAAGGTGGGGGAGCCCTGCCCAGGAAGGGTGGGAACCCAAAGAGCAAGGAGGGGAGAAATCAAGGGCTGCACCGAGGATGGGCTGGCTCAGGGGTGTGGGAGCTTGGCTGGGTCTCGCCAGGGAGTCTGTGGCATCCCAGGGAAGATGAAGTCAGCGCTCACCTGCTCTCAGGTTCTGGCTTCTGGGGGTCAGCAGAACAGCACGGGGCTCTGCTCAGGCTCCTCCGTGCCTGCTGGAGGCTTTTCCTGATGCCTGGCTGCGGGGTGGTTGCTCCTTGCTGATGCTGCTGGTGGGTGGGAGCCTGGGGAATGGCCGACAAAGTAAGATGTTTCAACACCCATGGCTGACAGTGACTAGGCTTTTGTTACCCCCAGAACTGGTTCTTTAAAGGCTTTGTCTTTGTAACAGATGCCAAAAACCCGACTGTTGTAGGGTCTCCTACACCAAGAAGCAGTGGAGGTAGGAATAAAGCTAATCCATGGGCTCAGCACCTACCAGGGAAGCTGACAGTTTCCCCCAGGTAGGGGTAACCAAATTGTGCAAGGGCAGGACCAAGTCCCCTTGCCAGAGGAGCAGTGTCAGGGGCTTTCCTCCTAAAGTAAGGACACAAGAGAGTGTAAAAGCTGAGGAAGATATTTTGTCAGTGATGGGAGCAGCCCTGGGAGAGGATAGAGGTGAAGGCGTTGCTTTGTGAGGGCAGAGCCAGCGGCCGTGGCTGTCAGCACCGACACCAGAGGACTTGTCAAAACACAGGGAGCTCTCCCTAGCCTGCCGTGAGCATCACTCAGCCCAGCCACATCCATCCATCCGTCCATCCCGTCTGCCTGGAGCTGGGCATCTCTTACAGGCACTCTGCGGAGAGAAAACGAAATGAAGGCTCCCCAGATCGGATCCCTGGGATTTACGTGCAGGGAAATTCAAAGAGGCTGTAGCTCTGCTCCCTGTGCCGCCATCGTCTTTCAGAGCATCGTCCCACCACAGCTGTCCTCCCTGGCACTGCTTCAGCACGTGGGCAGGCAGCTGAAACCCAGCACATTCATTTAGGAAGGTGTCTCAGGGCTCATTTTGAGCCTGGAGGAAAGCTTTTTCTACAGGGAGATGTCAGAGATCCCTCCTTCGTGCCTCCTTCTGGACATGTGTATGTGCAAGCTGGGGCTGCCACCGTCTTGTCTGTGGGGGCACTGCTGCATCACACGCTCCTTCTCCAGCTGTCATTTATTTCCATAAAGCCTGCAGAAACAGGCTTATGGAAACTGCTCCGTGCTTGCTGTCCTCCGTCGGGTCTGGATGAAACCCACAGTGGCTCCAGAAAGGGGAAGGAGTCGCAGGATGGGGCCAGGCATACACACCACAGGTTTTTTGGCTCATGCTCATTCCCATAATAAACACTTATTGCATTGCTCTTAAATGATTGGGAGATCTCAAATTTTAATATTTTATTCATAATCTTCTTCCATCTCAGACACAGAAAAAAAAATAATAAAAAACATGTAAATTCAAAACCTGCGAGAATTGAAAATTTCATAAGTGCTGCTGACCCTTCATTGGCAGCTGTGAATGTGAGAGAAATAAAGTAATTGCAGTGAGGAACCTCATATTTTGATAACAGATTTAGAGGAGCCCAGCACTATGACACCCTTGCTAGCTGCCGACCACTCCCAGGCCTGCAGCCAGAGGTGTAGGTGCACTCATGCACACGCCAGTGCATCACGCCACGTCACCACATCAGAGCACATCCACACAAACACCTCCACCACTCCGAGCACCACCACCGCTCAGCTGCAGACAACAGTTTCAACAAGTTTCAACGCCTTTACCCTCTTTGCAAATTTCCTGTGTGGTGCGCAAAATGTTAAACTCAGTGATTTATTTTAGTTTATTATTATTTTTAATTTCAGGAATAGACAGAGGCTTGTGTAAAAGAAGTGTTGCCAGCTTTGTGTGCAGAAATCTTTCTGGCACCTGCAAGTGGCCTGCAGTTCCCTTCTGGAAGGACTGCATAAACCAGATATGCAGTAATTCTGTCCTGGGATTTCCCAAGACACGACTGCCAGGGGATTTCAACCAGGAAACTTGAAAGACTCTTGTTTTCCTGAACGCAGTTGATATTGACAGCCTGCTCAGAAAAAGCAGGTGTAACAGTGCCTGGCTTGTTGGCTATGAGACCCTTAAGCTGCTGAGGGTGCAAAGAGCTGAGGATCCTGTTCACATTCTGCACAGAAAAAAAAAAAAACAAAGCACCAAACATCCCAGGCCAGGTACATGGTGCTGGGGCCAGTCCCAGATCCCTGTGCTGCTGTCCCACTCCTCCACGGTGCTTTCCAACCCAGATGTGACCAAAGGGACACTTCAAAGTCAACGCAGAACTTAACCTGTGACCCTTTTGAGGGTTAAAATGGCATCCATGGGGGGTATTTCTATCTTTCTTCATGTTATCCTGAGTAATTTGCTTGGACACAATGCTAAATGGCTGTGCTAAAAGCAGAGAGAGAAAGTGGTTTGGGAATACAGCCTTCCTTGGCAGACTGAGCTGGTATGTGATCAGACAGGAATCGTATTAGTGAACACAAAGCCGAGTTCGCCATCTGTTAGCACCATCCACGGAGTGGATCTGACCCCTGCAAACCTGCATAAAGCTGGCACGAAGCGGGAGTGGGTGCGGTGCTGAGATGGGCGGCTTCGTGCAGGGCTCCACGGGTGCTCTGCAAGCCCAGGCTGCCACCTCCAGGCACTCGAAGCTCACGGAGCCTCTCTTGTTACTGACACAGCCAAACCCGGCACGGTCAGCAGTGAATTAAAAGCTTCAGAGGTGACTTGTCGGTAGCTTGGAGTAATATCGGGTGTGAGTAGAAAAGGAAACTGTTTTACCAGGCTCCCAGGGGTGCAAGTGGGTTCCCAAAGGAACCAAGAGCAGTTCTCAAGTGTGCAAGTTGGAATAAAAGTCCCTCTGGGGACATTTAAGGAGGTGTGAAAGTCCTGATGGCTGCTGTGGGAGGTGATTGGGGTTATTTGCTGCCGCGTGCCGTCAGTGACATGGAGGGACCCTACGCTGTGGTGCCCTTTTGGATTTATATGGCAAGTAAAATGTGAGTCTTTCCTGTAAATGCTGGCATTACCCTGGTCCCTGTGACTCATATGCTGGCAAATCCTTTGCTGGAGAGCAGCTAACTTTCCTAAATGCCTACAAGATGGGCTTTGCAAGCCCACCTACAGGATACTTCAGCTCTGACAGAAGGAGAGAAGGGTTGAAATTTTGCTGGTTTGTGTTTTGTTTGTTTGTTTGTTTTAAACAACTCCTAAATTACCAGGAGAGGGTAAGCCTAGACATTCTGTTCCCTAGGGATGTATCCTTCAGGTGTGGGAGGATTTCTGTTGCAGGGAAGGACGTGGCTAGCTGGGCATCTGAGTG
Organism: Nettapus auritus; assembly: GCA_011076525.1. Lineage (NCBI taxonomy): Eukaryota > Metazoa > Chordata > Aves > Anseriformes > Anatidae > Nettapus > Nettapus auritus. The sequence continues at coordinate 6,531,469 of CM021785.1, read as the reverse complement.
CTGGCCCTTCTGTGCCTGTGAAGCATCCTCCGAGGCCCCTGTGTTCTCTGTGAGTGGTAGGGCAGTTTTCTGCAGCACAGGGGCAATAACAGGCGAGGAGATGGCCCATGGGAAGAAGGAATTTTATTGTTCAGGAGGTGCACACTGCCCTGTGCTGCAGGGCTTGGGAGGAACGCTGTGGTCACTCTGCAGGGCGGGTGCGTGGTGGGTCTGAGTGCAGGATGCGGAGTGCAATACGAATTCAACAACACATTGCATCTGTCCCCCATTACAAAGAGCTTCCATAGGAAGAAGTAAAGTGCCCGCCGCAGCCAGAGAATCCATCAGGACGTAAGTGCCCAGGATAGAAAGCTAAGCCAGTCCCAGAAAGGCCAGTTTAGCCAGGATTATTGCAACTGGGAAATGGCTTTAACCCCCCCACCCCCCCACCTGGTGCCCAAACAGTGCTGGGAGAAGCAGAGCCTGGGCCAGATCCTGCCCATACCTGCACTGGGTGGTGCTGGATTTTCTGTGCAAGTGCTGAGGACAGGATGCTGTGGCGGGTCCCCAGCAGGCAGAGGTCCCCCTCCAGCACTTCTCCTTCTCCAGCACCCCCACCCCCCAGCCCGAGCCGTGCTCCCAGCAGAGATTTTTTTTTGCAGTGAGTTCAGCCCCACGTCTGGGGCTTCTGTGCTTTGAGAAACATTTGTGTACATAACATCAGATTTCAGTAAAACAGTCCCCAACCCATAGAAAATTGTATTTACACTTGGGAAAGCCTTCCCAGCCCCCAGGCCTGCTCATCCTCTCTGGCACATCAGCATCACTGCATCCACCTCAGCCTCTCAGACCTGCTCCATGTGTCTTTGGAAGCTGTTGCTCCATACAAGGGGAGCTTACCAAAAGAGATGCTCCTGCGGGGGATGGAAGAGAGATGAGGAGGAAAGGCCAACCTCCCTGTCACCTGGCTTGGCAGACCCAGGTATAGGCAGGTAGCATGGGTTTCTCTAGGGTGATATAAGAACAAAGTTTGGCAGAAATCCCTCTGGCCCCCAACCACGTGAGATGGGAACAAACTCTCCCACTCTGCTAGGTGCAGCTCTGGGGGAGGTCGGAGGAGTTGGGGAGAAACCTGAGCTTGTGGCCCTGGAAAGCATGCCTGGGCTGCCCTGGTACGCTTGTGCTGTTATCCAGAGAAGAGCAGTGCTGGTGTGCTCACGAGGTGGAGAGTCTCCTGTGGGACCTGAGATTTCCTGAGGCTCCAGAGAGCAGACTCTGGCCACCTCTTTCCCCGTGTGGGGAAAGTATCCTCTGCACAGAGCCTGTCGGCAGTTCCTAGCTTGTATCCCATCCCCTTTCCTCCTGGGTGGGCTTAGTGGAGGTGGACCACGAAGTCACCTGCAGGCTGGTGCAGTTCAGGAGGAGCACAAAAGAACTGCAAGAATCAGGGCTGTCCCTGCCACGTGGCAGCCCTCCTCAGCTCAGAGCTCCACTGAACTCCCCACGCGTCAGATCCACAGGAGCTGGGGCCCATGACAAGCCCAGTCCTGTTGGTCCTGGTATTGCTGCTGTGAGTGCTGCCCCTCTCTCTGCAGGTGCCACTGGGGCCATCCCGTTGTGTGAAGGGGTTGCCACCTGTTTAGCACAGTTTTGTGGAGACCCCCAGCCCCACAGGGACACAGTAGAGGATGGAGAGAGGAAGGCCCTGTCTCTAGCCTGCTTATAAGTCTGCTCCCCGCTTCAGGTGGGGGAAGGAGGCAGCAGGATTGTCGAGGTAACTGGAAAGCCGTATTTCCACTGAAGCTCAAATCAGAGATGCTGGAGGAGTTCCAGATCCTGGTCTGGTGCCCCTTTTTCCTGCTCACCACCCTGCTGCCCCCAGGTCAGGGTAAGTGTTAAGGAATGTCCGATGTGGGTCTGTGAAGCCGGTGATCAGAGATGCCTCCTGGGGCCATTTGTGTTCAGCAGCTGGGACCGCATGGCCTGGATACTGCTCAGGATCTTCTTCTGGTGGCCCATCATGGTGATGCCCAGACTCCGAATGTCCCTGGAGAATAAGGACGCTGTCAGACAATCCACGGGATGGCCTCATGCCCACAGAGACACAGCTCCTCCCTGCATGCACACCCTGTGGACCAGCCCAGGACCCCTCTCCTGGCTCTTCTCCATTTATTCCTCAGCACAAGGCTGCCTGAGGGGCCCGTGACATCCTCCCCAGGGAAGGAGAGGTTGTCATTCTCCTTGGCACAGCCTCCTGACAGGGCCACTGTGACAGCCGGGGGGAGAGCAGGAGCAAGGGGCACCGCTCCTGACAGGCTAGTAGGTGACAAGATCGATGCTCTGAAATTGGATTCAGTTTTAGTGAGATGCCCTCAGATAATCCAGTCAGAAAGACAGGCAGGTGATGAGCCTTCTGCACGCAAAAGCTTCCCTGGTGTGTGTGAGAAACAAGGATCTGTATCCATTCAGTGCCATGGTGAAGGCCCCAGGTACAGCCCCTGATCAATGCACATGACAGCCCTCTGCTTGCATCTCTCCATCTTCCCTTTCACCTCATCCTTCTTTACCTGTCCCAACTCGACTACTGCTTTCACTGTCACATCCTTTCTGAGTCACTGCAGCTCCTGCTTTTGGCAAGGAGCATCTCTCCTCAGAGGTAGAAGAGATTTTTTCCAGCCCTGGTATGAGAGCTAACACCAGAGGATGATGAACATAATATATTTGGATATATTTGCCATCTCTTCTGGTACCACTTGTGGCATCAGCTACCTCAAAGAACCCCTAGAGAGGTGCCAGAGCAAGCTCTTTACAAGAGGAGGAGGATGGATGGTGGGACAAGCCTTTCTCAACACCCCTTAACCCAGCCTTGATCTCTAGGGAGCAATTTCTGCCTCTCTTGTACTCCTGTTCCATGCAGACAGGAGCCCTGGGCCCAGCACCCAAGCACATGGTGACGCTGGAAGCACTCCTGTAGCTCCCTGCTTTTTCATTTCTCCCTGCTGTGAGTAAGAAAGGTGGCCTGCAACAAGCAGGCAGCCAGCCCAGTGCACAGGGGTCTGACATTTCCCCGGAATCCCACACCCTGTGAGTAGAGAAACTGAGAGAACAGCCCAGCCATTCCGACCCAGACATGCCTTTGGTGGAGGAGACAAAGGTGAGAAGTACAGGGAGACCAAAATCTTGTATCTGACCCCACTTTGGGCAAGCAGTTGGACTAGATGACCTGCTGAAGTGCCTTACAACCTGAATTGCCTACATCTAATTATTATTATTATTAATAATAATTTATATTTATACATATAAAGTGCCTATTACCATATTGATAAACACTCTTTGGAACCACTCTATGACAGCAGTGGAGCTCCACCAGAGAGCTGCCATGGAGCACCAGAGGTGACGAGGTGCTCACACACCCTCTTGGAACAACTCCCACATCTCTGCTCAAAGGTCACTAATGCCTTGGGCACCATCCCAGGACTCAACATTAACCTGGTAGAGGTTATGTACCAGGTTGTGTGTGTTAATGTTGGTACTCACTCGATGTTCATTCGCATCACCATGCCCAGGGAGGAGTACCCTGCCATGGCAAAGTTGTCCCGGTAGTGCCCCAGCCGGATGGAGTCCAGCCAGTCCTCGACTGTCAGGCAGCCAGAGAAATCAAGGAGACCCCTGTCAAAGGGCGTTTGGGTGAACCTGAGAGTGGAACAGAAGTGATGAATTAGCCCAGGAGCTCAGATGGAGATGGTGGTCCTAGGTGGTCCACCTCAGAGAGAGGAGGACATGGAGAGCCCTTGCTGTGAAGGTGAGCACACTGCTACGTGGGCAGCGCTGCACGTGCTTGGCTCAGCCCCATTTTTGGGACACTTTGGTGGGTACAAGGCAGCAAAATGCAGGATGTTTACCACCGCCCACTGCAACCAGTGGTTACAAAGCAAGCCACTGCTGCTCAAACTGGACCGAAATATCCCTTTTTCGTGGAAACCCACCCGCTCTGCTTGCTCCCCACTGCGGCCTGACGGGGTCTACCCCTACTCATCACGCGAGCCCTTACCGGTTCACCGTGGCCGTGCACTTGAGGCTGTCGGGGTTGCGGATGAGCTTGTCCAGGACGCCGACGATCTGGGAGAAGCGGGGCCTCTCGCTGCGCTCCTTCTGCCAGCAGTCCAGCATGAGCTGGTGCAGTGCCGTGGGACAGCCCATCGGGGCGGGCAGGCGGTAGCCTTCCTCCACCGAATTAATGACCTGGAAGGAAGCCACGGTGCTGGAGTGGAGCTGCTCTCCTGCTTGGCTCCCAGCACCCTAGACTGCTATGCACAGGGGAGATCCCCAGTGCACGAGCTGTTAAGGCCATCAGAAGGGGAAGGAGGGAGGTGTACGCAAGATTCATGCTAAATGACAATTTTTATTGCTGGTGAGCTGTGAGTGGACTCTGCGGAAAGCTGAAAGCAGGCTGGATACCACACATATAGAAGAAATCACTGCTCTGAGAGCAGATTTATTGAGTGGTCCAGCAGGCCTAAAATATTGCAGCTTGCCTCCAGCAGGTAAGTCATGAGGGCTTCATTCTCATCCAGTTATTCTACAACTAGGGCTTGCCACTGCTCAGCAAAGCTGGGTGAAACCCTGCTCAAAGGACCTGTGCAGATGAGGTTGTGCAAGTCACTGCAGTCACCAAAGCCACTTTCTATCATAGGAAAAACACCACAGAGAGGGGGGATTCCCAGGACTCAAGAGCAGGGAGAAAGCAGGCAGCCAGAAAGATTTATGGCACCCATAGGCAAAATAAGGAGTCCTATGGTTCTGCAGCAGTCAAAAGCTTCCATTCTCTGCCTCCTTTTGGAAATTTTGCACCCACGTGAAGAAGCCACATGTGGGCAGAGGGTGTGGGAGGAACTGTCAGGTCAATGCAGTGGGGTGCCAGTGATCCTAAGGAAGCCCTGACCCCTAGCAGGCCATGGGTAAGGTGGCACAACATACGCCAAAGCTCTCCAGCTAGCAGAAAGGCTTGCATGGAGCAGCAGGCAGGGGCGGGAGACCCACCGTGCACAACCAGACACAGCCAGGAGCCACCACGCAGCAAAATGAGATGCGACAACAGGCAACACACCGATGCCCCCACTAAGGGGACAGGCACGTTATGCATGGCCCAGCGGGGTTGTGAGGAGAGGCAGGGGCTGCTCTGTGGGTCCTTTTTCCCCAGCACCCCTGCTAGGTTGGCTCGGGACGGGGCAGGAGGTGAAGCAGGCCTCACGTCCACTCACGTCCCGGTTGGTCATGTTCCAGTACGGGCGTTCGCCGTAGGCCAGCACCTCCCACATGACGATGCCGTAGCTCCACACGTCGCTGGCCGAGGAGAACTTGCGGTAGGCGATGGCTTCCGGGGCTGTCCAGCGGATGGGGATCTTGCCCCCCTGCAATGGCAAGCAAGGAATGTGTTATTTCAATAGCTCTTGTGGCAGGGAGGAGGGGAGCGCTGGGCCTTGCTGCTTTGGGGCAAGGATCAACATCAGGGCCAGGGCAGACACCACACTGTGTTTCTGTGTCAGACGGCCCTGGCGATCCAAGCTGTGATGCCCAGCTCTCATTACGGGCAGAGGACCGCACATCATGATGCTCCAGGGATGGCTGCTGGAAGTCTATCTGCCAAAGGACTGCCTTGGGAGAACGCTAATTTATTTCATGTCCAGAGAAAAGCAAAAAGAACACGTTCCCTCAATGAATTTCATTTCCCCTCTTATGACCTCCACTAGAGGAGCACATCAAGCTCCAGTGCTGTCAGGTTGGCCAGAGAATCTTAAAATAGGTTCACAAACAAACGTGTCCTACATTAAAACTTTAAATCATTAAATCATCTAGGTTGCAAAGCCAAGTACTTGCAAGTCAAAGAGCTCAAGAATTTTAATTCCCATCTTTTCCACACCCCTGAATGAGGCAGTGTCACCTGGAGAGTGTGACCATGCTACTGAAGACTATCACAGCAACTGACCTGTGGTTGAAGGAGTGGATGGAGCTACAGTTTAGGGATGGACTCCAACAGGGAGCATGTGGAATGGTCCTTGTGTGCTAATTGGAGCTGCTGGCTGGGGAGTTTTGATAATCTCCCCGCTCTTCTACCCTGCTTCTCTTTGTTCACTGCAAGCTTCAGTTGTGGGATGTCTCCTTATGAAGGAGAGTGTTCTCATTTAATGCTTTAAAGGTCAGAAACACTTTGGGTTCATGTCCAGGTAGCAGTGGTGAAGTGACCATCTCCATTCCTGCACTGCCTACCTTGATGTGGGTGTCTAACTTTTGCACCCTCACTGGCCTGGGGCAATCACCACCTGTAAAGCTCAGCAAAAATTTTAAAAAAAAAAAAAGAGTTTTAACACCAAGAGCCACACACCGTGGTGGTATATGCAGCATCAGGGTCATCCTCGAGGATGCGTGAGAGGCCGAAGTCAGACACCTTGCAGACCAGGTTGCTGTTCACCAGGATGTTGCGGGCAGCCAGGTCCCGGTGCACGTAGCCCAGGTCAGACAGGTACCTCATGCCTGCTCCGATGCCACGCAACATGCCCACCAGCTGGATAATGGTGAACTGCCCATCGTGTTTCTGAAGAGGAAATAACATGGAGGTTATTCATTTTTTCCCCCCAGCAGTCCCATTGACACTGCTATCATTAAACTAACTCCTGAGTAGCTCTTATCTTTGGCATAGCTCCTCCTCTAACTCCAAAGCCTCTGTCTTGGCCCAAAATCCATCCTCACAGCACCTCTGCGTGCTGCTTGGGCAGATGTCCCGGCCTTTGCAGGGAGCCAGCCGCAGTGCCCTGGGGATAGCAGCTGCTGGAGAGGGGAAATCCAGCGCCCACTGCTCTCACATAGGGGCGAGGGTGGTCACGGGGCTGATGAGTGTGAACTAACCTCATCTCCAGTCTTGCAGCCCAGAGGGATGTGCAATGAATACAAATACAAGAGAGCACTTTACCCTGAGAAAGGCGTCTAGCGAGCCGTTCTCCATGTATTCAGTAACAATCATGACCAATTTGCCTGCAGAAGACAAGGGAGGTCAAGTTAATAGACAAGTCACCTTCCTCTGAGAAGCCCGGTGCCAGGCTTTACTGGGAGCGACATTAATTCAGGCTGGTGGGTCTCCTGCAGCCCTGTAGGGTGGTCTCACCCCTGTACCATGCAGGAAGGTCATGGTGGTGGAGACATGGTCAAAACCCCAACATTTACCCCTCCCTCCAGGCACTATTGCTGTGGCTAGGTCAGCTTTCTTATCCCATTGAAATTTGCATGCCATTAACATAACGCTCTGCATCGCAGCATGCCTTTTCGAAGGAAGGATCCAAATTATTATTCAATACAGGCAGCCTTTAAAACAAACGCTAATAGGCAGGACTTCTCCTCATCCAATAACCCTGTCCTGGGGCACCGGGGAGCGCTGCGCAGCAAGGTGGGTCAGGGCTGCATGGGAAGCTTGTCCTGTTACACGAGATGAAAGGAGTGGTCTTGATTCATCTCGTTAAGCCCCCTCCCTAGGACCGCCGTGATGCTGCCAGAGGTTTGGGCTGCAGCCAGGAACAAGCGGTTCATTTCTCTAATAGGGTTCAAAGGGGAAGGAGGAAAAGCAGCAGGGCTGCTGGGGACAGCCTGTCTCCCTCTGAAGATGTTAATGGGGAATGCCAATCAGGAGAGAAAGCTTCCCGGCACGAAGCATGGCCCATGCCTGAAACCTTCAGCCTCGCTTCAGATCAGGAACAAGCTACCCACAATTTAGATATCACTCCTGGGAAGGAGTTGGCAAAGAGACAGGGTTGCACAGGGCTCCCAGACCCTGCAGACCTCCAGGCTGCTCCCTGCCAGCCCAGAGCACTGTGCTGAAGGAGGTGGTTTGGGACTCCATCCCCATGGTGCCCCCACGGTGATACACCCCCAATTGTGCCCCACCAGGGGACCCCATCCCCACCAGCCACCTACTCCTGGTGACCACCCCCTCCAGGTGGATGACGTTGGGGTGGTCGAACTGCGCCATGATGCTGGCCTCGCTCAGAAAATCCCGTCTCTGCTTCTCCGTGTAGCCTGCCTTCAGAGCCTTGATGGCCACGGAGATCTCCCTCTTCCCCGGCAGTTTCAGGCGGCCGTAGCACACCTCTCCAGACTCCCCTGCAAGGCAAGCAAAGGTGAGGGCATGGCGCTCAGCTCCTTGCATGGACCCTCCAGCACCACAGATCCCCCGTTCAGCCCCTGTATGCCTGCAGCATGCTTCAGCCATTGGAGATATATAGCAGCAGGGATGCCTACTGCTACAAGCAGTCAGGCTTCCTATTGCTTGTCTGCTTGGCTGGCCCTGCACCATCCCTCAGCACGCGGGGTGAGCCTCCACCTGCCCCTGGGACACTGCTGGTGAAGCTCAGGCTCTGGTTCTGTCCTGTGCTTCCTTGCAAGCCCCTGTTCCTAGGCTAAAACTCCATTTTGTTCTGAAAATTTACCACTCTGCTTGCTATTTTGCTTGTGTCTTGTCACCCCAGATGCTTGCTCTGAGGTTTGAGAGCAGGGTGGCTGCGTTTGAGCACCCACGCGGGACAGGGCGAGCCATCTGCTGGTGTCAGGCTGAGCCTTCGGTGCCACAGCGGCTGAGCAGCTCCCGCCTGCGCCAAGCTGACGCAGGAGAGTTTATTTCATGCACTAAAAAAAACAACATCCTACTCACGGTTCTCATCTCGGGGAAATAAAGAGCAGATGAAGCCCTGATTGAGCATTGTTACAGAACCGTGCAGCCTGCTGCGGTCCCAGTGGGCCGTGGAGATGTCCCTGCCTCCCAGCAAATTGCCCAAGCAGATGGGATGCAAAGAGGCAGCCCAGGCTGGAGACTCACCAGACCCAATGACTTTCTCAATCTTGATCCGGGAAGCCTCGATTTCACGGGTGAACTCATGCACGGCTTGGCAGGGGTCCTCATATGTGTGGGGGTCCACGTAGAACTTTGACTCGGGGAATTTCACTGTCAGGTTTCAAAGGGGAGAGAGGAGACAAGCTCTTCCACACAGCCCCGCCGTGAGATGGGTGCCCAGGAGCTGCGTGTTGGACAGGCAGGGGCAGGACTTCTTGAGGTGACATGCTGGGGATCCCCAGGGAAACCCAAGGCACTTCTTGGCATGGCAATGTCCTTGGAGCAGTCCAGGATGTGGCCATCCAGATCTCCTCCATACGATTCACACCCCCATCAACTCCTTTGTGACCCCTCACGTGGGTTTGTGGTGAATTTCCCACTCTTCTGGCCTGCTGATGACTTAGAGGAACCTGCTACAACCCCATTACCACTGGGGTCAGAGCCCCAGTTCAGCTCTCTTAGACACATCCCCTGAAGCAGGACTGGACAAAATCCCTCTCCCTGGAAACCACGGCAGTGCAGGGGAAAATGGTCCAGGTCCTTGCCCATTCAGGGGGCTGAGGTCCTTTGCACCCCAGGGGCAGGAGGAGGAGCAGGGAGGGTCCTACCTTGCCCATTCTGATAATGCATCTTCTCCTCATCAGAGTCCTGGAAAGCCTTGCTGTACCCGCAGTGCCTGTCACAGAGACACAGGGATCAGAGGGATGCTCCTGTCTCTTCCTCCCACCAGCAGCCCAAAGGCAGGGTAGAGGCAATGCATGCCAGGCCTGGAGCTAAGGCGATATCTGTCTGTTCCTGACCTACCCCCTAGCCCATCCAGTCAGCCCTGGTACTAGAACTGGTAGTGGTAATACTATACATATATATATATATATATATAAATATACATATATATATATACTACTGCTAATGCTATGGTTATTATTATTGCTATTGCTATTGGTATGGATATGGCTGTTGCTGTTCAACCTGCTGGTTTTATCAGAATTAGAATGGGGATAGTTCAGCTGGAAAGGACCTACAAAGATCAAGTCCACCTGCCTGACCACTTCAGGACTAACCAAAAGTTAAGCATATTAGCATTAAATGCCTCTTGAACATTGACAAGCTCTCCCATCCCTCCTGTCCCACTTGGTGACAGGCTGCACGGACATCCAGACCACACTTACCTCTTCTTGCAGATCAGGACCACCAGCAATGCGACCAGGCCAGTGATGAGGGTCAGGCAGATCCAGACGATTGTCATCGTGTCGTACCGAAGAGAGACTGGGAGAAATAGGGCAGGAAGGAGGTGAGCTGGAGTGGGGAAAGCTCCACTGAGCTCAGAGACTCCCCTGCCCCCCCAGGGTCACTATGCTCAATAACAAAGCACCAATTCAGCACCAGCTTTGGGTCTCTCCCAGTCCACAGGGCCCATTTACAGACAGGGAAACCGAGCTCAGGTCTGGGGCAGCCATGGTGATGCAGCAAGCCAGCACGGAGAAGAGTGTGGACCCTCAGGACCTCCCCAGATCATCTCTGCCCTGTATGTTCTCCCTCCTCTTTCTAATGTATAAGCATATCTCTTCCAGCAAGACAGCTGCACACACTCACCTGGTTTCCCTGTCTCCACCTCCACGGTCTGGCTGAACCTCCCGCAGCCAGCAGAGGTGCGCGCCCGGACCTGGAAAACGTAGCGGGTGGCAGGCTTGAGCCCAGAGATGGTGGCAGTGGTGCCCTTGGATTTGAGGGTTGAATAGCTCTGCATTTCCTTGTCCTGTGGAGAAGAGACACTGAGAACCTCGCTGCATCAGCACAGCATAACCATAGGAAGGGAACAAACTCTTTGAAAATAGCTCTTTGTTCACGGCTGTCTGAGAGCAGCAGGACAAATCTGCACCCAGCCTAAATCAGCCACGAACTCGGCTTTACCTTCTCATAGTACTTGATCTCGTACTCCAGGATGATGCCGTTGGGCCGGTCTGGCTCTTGCCACAGCAGGGTGACGCTGTTCTGGCCTGCGCTCTCGTGGCGGACCGCCACCACCTGGGACGGGGCTGGAGACACAAAGACAGGGCATGGGCACGGCAGCAGGGAGCCAGAGCCCCTGCTCACAGCCAGCTCCTGGAGGTACCGCTTGGGGCAACGCCGGAGCAACATCAGCATCTCCCACATGTGCAAATCCTTTGGGATGGGAGGGTTGTCTGCTCCTCCTACCTGCCTGGTTTGTTGTGATGTTGGCGACCGCAGCCCTCCTGGCCTCCAGGCTGAGGTCCGACACTCCGTTGACGGCCTCCACCCAGAAGGAGTAGTTGGTGTGGGCCAGGAGGTTGGTGACGGTCAGCGCGCCCTGCACCAGGCTCATCTGCTGGGGCACGAAGCGGGTGCCGCTGCCGCAGGCCTCGCATTGCCCCACGTCCCCCCCGCAGCGCCGGCACAGCACGTTGTACGTGATGTCGCTGCGCCCACCCTTGTCCAGCGGTGGCCCCCACTCCAGCGTCACCGAGGTGCCGTTCACGCTGGAGACCAGGTTCACAGGAGCCGAGGGGGGACCTGGAAAGGAAGCAGAGGTTTGGGTAGAGCGGGGGATGCTGAAGCATGCAGGGGCAGGCAGAGAAGGGTTTTGGGGGAAATGGGATGGATGGAGAAGTTTCAATTATTTGTCAGCATGTTCCAAGGAGAAGACAGCAAAGACACAGGCAGGCCTCAGGGTGAATTGCTGTGTAGGACCAGAACGGGAAGCGAGGTGCTGTGGGTCAGGATGCCAAGTGCCAGGCAGAGGAGAGCTGAGGGGTTGTTCTGGGGTGAGCAGGGAGCAGTGGGGTTGGGGGAAGCCTTTTGGGGAAGAACAAAGGTGTCTGTGGGCTGGTGGGTGGAGAGCAGGAATGGTTCTTCTAAAGGGAAGGGTGAACTCCAGGGGAGATCGGCAGTCTTGGACATCTTGGGACCCTAGGGAAACTCAGGTCAGACATTGCAGACCTGCCTTCCACCTTCAGCTAGCGGCCCCAAACCTCTCTGCCCTCCTGGACCAACCGCATAGAGTGCAAATCCTCCTGGGGTGGTTTTGTCCCTTTTTAATAACACGGGGCCCCTAATGCAGAGAGCTGGGCTGAAACTAGGTGCCAACATCCACCCACAATGTGTCCGAAGACAAGACAACGTGTCTTCAGGAGCCGCGACAGCTGGGGGTACTTACGGGTGCAGGCGGCCGAGGGGGGGTCCTGCACGGCCCGGTAGAAGCTGCTGTCACAGCGGCACACGTGGGCTGCCCGGCTCTCCGAGTGGCTGTGCAAGGGGCACTTTGCACACAGCTGGTCCCCAGGGGCTGACTTGTAAAATCCCAGCTGGCAGGCTGAAAAGGAGGGAGGGAAGGGGTGATGGTAAGGGGAATGTGCCTGGATGAGAAGCAGCCCACGGGTGGGCAAATCTCGGCAGCACAGAGCTGAAATCCACTCTCTGTCACATCACAGCCCCTCTCCCTGATGCCCAGGTGAGTTCCCCTCCAGCTGCCCAGCTGGAAACGGGGCTCTGTGAAAACTGCTTCGCTCTCTCCCCTCCAGGCTGAATGTGCTGCCATCCCAGGACCTGTACCCTACTGTTTCACATGTGCCTCTGTTTTGGTTTTTTTTTGTGAGCTGCCTGAGAAGCTTGATGTGCTCTCAAATTCAGGGGGTGGCCAGCTGGCAAAATAAATAAATTAATTAATAATATCTAAGAAGTAAAAGTTTCCAGTTCCTCTACATGGGAAAGGATGAAAACACAGCATGAGCACAGCCTACCAAACGGGAATGGGGATAGCCCCAGAGTCCTTGCAGCCTGCATGCCTTCTTCAACTCCCTGCATGAGCTTGCCCTGCAAACCACCATCATCTCCACCCAGGTGGCAACCTGTAGCCAGGGACTCTTGATTCAAGAGACACTGAAGCGGTTCCCCCTACCAATATTTAATTAGAGGCAGAGAAATGAGTGCTATCTCAGGTATGGAGAGACAGGCCAGGAGGAAAAACAGGAATGTGAAGCACAGCAGATTTGCACCAAGCAATTGTAATCACTTAGCATTTAATGCTGTAAAGAAACATTAATTGCCTGTAGCAATAATTCACAATTATTTTAAATGCACCCAGGAGGAAAATTAACCTAAATGACGAATTGCAGGTGAATTTGTGCACCAGTGCAGGGCTGTTGGCAGCCACCTCCCAGCACCTGGGCAGCACAAGCATGCAGTAAGGCTGGAGAGAGATGGTCACACACCTCTGTGTGTGAGCACTTGTTGTGCATAGAAGCAAGACACTTGTGAGACCTTTCACAGGCACGGAAGATGGGACACCAGCTTGGTGCCCATCTGCTAGGGCTGTTTGGAATGAGCTACAAGCTCACCTCAGGAATATGCACAAAGAATTAAATCCCTACAGCACCCAATGGCAAGCCTAGCCTACTCTGGACTGAGCTTCCACATGGAAGACCAGACCCTCCTGGGTTTGCTCTGGGAAGAGCAAACCGACAGAGAAATGGCCAGGAAGAAAAAGTCAGCCAAAGACATCAGGTCTCAAATCTGCAGAGCTCCATGGTTACAGCGCACGCTGCACCCACGGACATCTGCAGCCACCCACCAGGGAGGTGCAGAACTGCCATCCTGCTGCCTTTGCCACCACCAAGTTCTGCCACCTGTCACAAGTGTCCTTCCAGGAGCTGTGCAGAAGGTGAGGAATTCTTTTATATATATGTATATTGTGAAGTTAATACCCTTTCCCCATGCCTGAGGCAAACAGCCGTGTCCTCTCCACGTGGAACGGCGAACCTGGGCTTAGTGGTGCGTGACTCCAGCCCTCTGCCCCATCTCACCATCCCTCTCACCATCCCAGCCTGCTGAAGTTAATGCCACAGGGCTTACACCGATCCCCCCGCTGCACAACACATCTTCCCCGTTTTTCCCAGCTTGCTGACAGGCTCCAGAGCAGCAGGCTTGTCTCAGAAACAGCAAGTGTGGGCATGGCTCTGCCAGCCATCTGCGGTTCGGTCCATTTGTTTCCCTCCCTCTCCGTCCTCTGGGGACAGGACAACATCTGCTGATAAACTGGCAGGGCCGGGGAGATGATAGATGGACCTGTCGAAGAGACATTAGCGGGGAATGAGCTGCTCTTTGCAGCTTGGGCAGCATCACGGGACAAGCCCCCTGTGTGTGCCTGGTGGGACCACCGAGGGCTCCTCGAAAGGCACCCTCCATCCCCAGAGGCCAGACTGAGCTGGGCAGGATCAGGGCTCCACACCGCCCCAGCACCCAGGGTTGTAGGAAACCCAGCCTGAAGTGCTCTGGGAGCCTGGAAAAGGGCATGAAAGCAGGACCTTGCTGTGTCCAGGCATGCAGTAAGGACCCACAACTCATTTCGGGTTGTGTCTGCAGGTCTTGTTAACTGCCTTGCTACTTGAGATGCTCTGCGCCCAGGTTTCACCGATTTAATCTTATCCTTTGGCATTGCTGGGAAGAGATAAAGATGGAAATAAAGGTGTCATTGCTACTGTGACAGGCAGAGACAGGCACCGGTCCCAGAGCCCTCCAGGCTGCAGGAGAAGCTAACAGAAAACCCCATCTCCTCTCAATCCGGTTTCAGCATGATGCTTGCAGTCTCAGCTCCTGAATGACACAGACATTGAAACAGAGGCATATTACTCACAGCCACGTCTTAAAAACAGGCATCTGCCTCATTGCCCCCAGCTTGCAACCCTGCACCCCTCCCTGTGCCGCTTCACATCCACTTTCACACACCTGAACTTGTCTCACACCACCCCAGAGTCCACCTCATTACCCCCACTCCTTCTCCCCACAGCTCAAACCACATCACACTCTATGCCCCAAAATGTTCTGGAGAGAGAAACTGGGGGCAAATTTCCCCCCTTGAAGACTTTGCAATCAGTGCTGCTGAAGGCACAGCTGCCTCTGCCCTGCTCTTCTTCTCCACGTTACAAATAAATAAATAAATAAGGAAATGTCCAAATCACAACGTGCTGGGAGTGCTGCTCTGCTGCCTGGTGCAGACACTGTGCAGCCTGGTGTGGGTGAGACAGCCTGGCTTATGTTGGATCTGAAGGCTTTTTTATGGAGTTTATCTGGGGAAACATTAAAGCTTGCAGTAGTAAGATGGAAGCAAGGGGCCCAATGCCAGAATTAAAAAAAAAAAAAAAAAAAAAAAAGCTCTTTACAAAACTCAGTCTTCGTGGAGGGTTTTAGACAGAACTACTTAAGGTTTCTGAAAAAAAGATAAAATAATGCATTTTTCATCAGACCAAAAACAAACCCGGAGAACTCTGTTCAGGAGGAGTGGGGCCGAATGCAGATGAAGGTACTGAAGGTAACCCTGCATCCCTGCTGCAAGTCTCTGGGGAGTAAAGGTGCATAAATGAAGAAAGGACATAAAAACATCGAGAACTTAATCCCAGACCCTGCAGTTTTGGAGGGTGGAAGCCCTCTCAGCACATATATATATATGGTTACAGATATATACAGGAGGCTGAGGTTTAAAAAAGGCCCAGCACTCCAGCAGATGCAAGTGAAAAGCAGCTTGTGGCACCACGGGGCCAGCACAGCCCTCACCCCCGCACAGCTGAGCACCAGCAGCTTTTTGGATCCCTTTCTCCTTCACTGGGATGTGGTGCCAGTAGCATCTTGTTTTCAGGAAGGGGAAGAAGGCATCACACAAGAAGTGTTGACATGGGTAGGATCTGTGTCTCAAGTCAAACGCGGAACAATTTTTTTGGCATGGTCCTGGTGCTCCGTGGGAAGCAAGAGCATCTTGCAAGAGCAAGAGCTGGTAGTGAATTTAAGGTTCCCAGCCTCCCATTGCATTGTGCCATCTCCAGTTTAAGTACTGGTGCAAACAGCAAGGGTTTTCCTGCAAATTGTTGGTTTCTAAACTCCCCATTGGCTTTCCAGGCATCCGTGTGTTGGTAATCCAGAATGAAAACGCCTGGTGATGATCTGAGTCTGGACAAGTTCTGGAGAAGAGTTCAAACCAAAACCACACATTCCAAACCCGGTGAAGATTTTTCAGTGCTGCCAGACCCATCTATCACAGTCCAGCTGCTCTTTGGCGGTTTTTATAAGGACTACAGAGACCAACCAAGCACAAATTAAATTTGTTCCATTACCACCAATACCCTGAACTCCAGCCTAGCATCACTCTCACCCTTCATCCGTGTCAGCAGCTAAGCACAGCAAACAGAGGAAAAGTGGCAAACTGTACAATTCTCAGCCCTGGATGAAACCTATGTTCTGTCTGTGGGTAAAGGGCAGTTCTGCAATAATCTCCATCCTTCTCAATTCTTCCAGAAAAAAAAAAAAAAAAAAAAAAAAAAAAAGAAAAAAAAAAAAAAAAAAAAAAGAAAAGAAAAGAAAAAAGAAGAAGAAAAAAAAGGCTTCTGTTTTGGGGGAGTTGCTTTGTGTTTGTTTCTTTCTTTTTTCCCAGTAAGTTGCTTGAGTTTTAGAGGAATCCAAACAGTCCTACCTTACTTAAGTGGTTTGGAAAACAAGCTACCCTTTTATTATTATTATTATTGCTTTATTAAATATACGGGTCTTTGCATAGAATAAACAGAAGGCGATATAATCTTACCATATGCCATCGCCTGTATTTTTAACAAAGCAGCTGACTGGCTTACAAACCAACAATACAAATGCTGTGAATCACCACGTTCCTTTGATTTTTCCTGCCTGGCATCACTGAAAGGATGTTTGCATAACTCTCATAGCATGTCTTCAAAACTGCCACTGCTCCTGCTTGAAAAGAGTATTTTGGATCACTCGCAGCGGAAGCCCCCTGAGGTAGGCACCCAGGGCACTGGTGCAGCTAACTCCAGGTACGACAGCCTGATAATCTGCCAGCAGGCACAGGAGACTGAGCAGGCATCAGCGAGGTGCAACAGAGCCACGGAGCCTGCAGCTCAGAGCTGGCATCCCTGCACTGGGACTTGCAGGGAAAGTCTCCTTGAAATCCGCACTGACTTTCAAAGAAGCACGAAACGTATTTGAGTAGGTTTGTATGGAGCTGCAGTTACAGGGTATTTTTGACACACGTTTATCTCTCACCATGGTATGTGGTATGTATGTGGTCTGGTGCAAAACGGCCTGATAACGGGCATCCTGACATCCCAGGTTTGATGTCTGCTGACTGACAGAGGCACGCGTGACCCCCCACGCATACTTTTTGGGGGCTTCCTGCAGTTCAGAGCCAGGGAAACCGAGTTTTGATTGGAGTCAGCCCAGCAACACCAGTGTCCTGTTTCTAGCAGAGCAGCCGACTTCCTTCATAGAAGTCCATGGACGCAAAACTGTATTCACGAGAACATAATCACTAAGCTGGATGTTTTCTCCTCTTAATTAGCAATGCCGTGGTCCTTTAATTGCTCGATTAAAGTTGCCCACAAGAAGGGTTTAAGGTACATTAGATTTGCTGATTGGTTCATCAGCATGAATTCCACCAACTGGAAACAATTAAGTGGCTTCCAGATTGTTAACAAGACTCTCCAGATCCATCTCCACAGGACATGTGCTACAAGAGGCAGAAAAGATCCCAGCCGCAGAGGGCTTTGTCCACGAGGGGCCAACTGCCCCTCTCACATCCCCATCTCTTCTTCAGTTCGGGTGCTGGAGGTGCCAGAGTCCCAGCAGTGACAGTCTCCCTCTCATCTCCTTGCCTGGAGAACACAGGCTGCATCTTTTCAGCTCAAGCAGAGCTGGATAAAGTCTACTCCAAGACCAGAGACTGATTCAGCCACACTCATCAGAGCCCCATTCAGCTGTTGCTCAGTTCTGGCAGTCCTGGTGTACAAACGGGTTGATGGAGCAGCAGGCGATGATTGTTGCTCCCTCATCAGAGTTTTCCAGCCAAAGGCAGCAGTCAGATGAAGGCCCTGAGCACCACAGAGGGCAAGGAGTCAGAGCAATCAGGACACCCTGAGGCTAAGATGCCTGGACCCAGATTTTAAATAAAAGTGTCTGAACAGTGAGTCTAGCTCCAGAACCCACGGTCATACCACAAAGAACCACACCTGCCTCTAGGACTCTTCCTCTCCTCGTCCTCATCCATCCGAAGGATGAGGTGCATCTGTCCTGGCTCTCAGCCACACAGCAGTGTGAGGGTTCTTCCCTCCCAGAGAAGCAAAGCCAGTGTTAAAGTGCTTGCTCCCTCTTCTCATTTCACTGATTGCACTGACCTTATTCAGATGTGTCTGTTTGCTCTGTACAGCAGCTGTGTATAAATACAGTGAATTAGTTGTCTTCTAGTTGTCTTCTTACCTGGTAAATGGCTGGGACAGGCCTTTTCACTTAGGCTATTATTTATTCTGCTCTCTAGGCAGAGTAGTTGCTGTTTGCTGTATGTATGAGGTACTACCGTGCTTTGCTGTGGACCAAGACATTTCAAGGAGGAAAGAGCAGCACGTCTGAGGCTGCCTGTGGACAATGAGGGGACGGGGGGACAAAGTCTTTTGGAGCCTTGAAACTGGAGGGGGAAAGCAAGTGTGTGGCAGGGCTGTGGTGCCCTGGGAGGGAGACCTGGAGGAGTTTCATCCTTGGAGTGGCCATGGCAGAAGATGCCATGGGGCTAGAAGCCGAGTGTTTTAGGAGCTGGCAGAGCCCAGGAAAGGCTGGGCTGGAAACTGGGTAAATGCAAGGGGTCAGAGATCCCAGCCACCACACGCCAGGGCAAACGTCATCCACGGTGACAGCCTAGAGAAAGGAGATGAGAGGCAGGGAAGTTTGCTGATTCCTGTGCATCCTCCACCACGCTCATCCTCACCCCATCCTTCCCAGCTCTGTGGCACAGCCTTCTTCCTCCTTTAAAGGGCTGCGAACAGCTCAAGCCACGATCTGGTTTCCTGAGCTGTCTTCCATCAATCTGGCAGGTCCTTAGAAAAATGAATGTTAAAAAGGAGGGGGAGAAAACTCCACTGTTCAAACATCTTTAGCTTTGACAAATAAGGCATCTGGCTGTGAAAGGCAAAAGGAAATTAATTTGGAATCACATTTTAAACACTACCATAAAGGCAAAGTATCTACTCTTTAATTTTTCCCCCCAAGCAAAAAATGAATTTCCTTGATATTTATAGAAAGATTATTAGGGCCACGAGGAGTGATTTATATCATCTCATCCCAGTGACGGAAAATGAAAAATTACTGGGGACGACAGCCACTGGAATCTTGCTTTTGTTCGCCTGACAATTAAAACGGCTAATTTCCAACTCCTACAGATCCTCTTGGGTTATAAATCATACCAGAAAGGCACTTTTCACCATGAAAAATGAACTCTGCCCCAATCAAGCATGAGAAGCTAAGATCAGAGATTTCCATCTGTTTGCTTTCATGTGTAAATATATATATACTCTTACTCCAGAGCTGCCCAGAAAAGGAGATGCTAGGAAGGAGGTTCTGCCCCTGCTCACCTGATGCTGGCCCATCAAACTCCCTGTGCTAGGAGCTGCTGAGGATAAATGGGACAGGGAAGGCAGGAGAAGGGATGATGGTGACGTCAGGGAAAGGCTGGAGACACTTTTGTCCTGTTTCTGACTCCACAAGGCCTGGAATGCTTCACCCGGGAGCATTGAAAGATGTATTCTGATCAGATCTATCTCAGGATGACTTTCAAATCAGTGGTCGTAGGGAGGGGGAATTTTGGATAGAAACATTTATTCTGCCCACCTTTACCACTCTACATAGCTGGAGACTCTCCAGGGCCAGCGCAGGTCCCAGCAGCACTTGGATCTATTCCAGCCCAGCGTCGGACGTCCTAACCTTGCATCAAGTCTCCCTAAGACAAACACTTCGCTTAACACTTCCACGAAACTCAAACAAAGGACCCACACTCTTATTTACAGAGGCAGAACGCTGCTCCCCTAAATACCTCTGATGAAGAAACCAAGAGCAAACAAAGCTGTGTGGAGGGCTCTCGCTGGGAGCCCCGTGCGCTGAGTTCTGTACACACACAGCCCCTTGGCAGCAGCGGCTCCCGGTGCTCGGCTGCTGTGGTCACCCCGTGTCCTTATCACAGTTTGTACAGTCGGCAGCCTGCAGCCTGCCCTGCAGCACAGAGGACCCTGGAGGAGGCTCCCCGCACGCCCAGACAGGAGGGCTTTGCGGCAGCCCCGGGGAGGGGTGATGGATGGATGCGATAACCTTGTTTTGCTCAGTTCTGTGCCTTTCTTTTTGTTTTCCTCTCTTTCAAACTGCCTGCCAGAAGTGGCCAGAAGTGTGCTTTGTCAGAGCATGCCAGCATTCATCTTGGTTCACCGCTACTGGGGGCACAGCGCTGGGACCTCTGGTAGGGAAGATGGCTCCCTGCAGCCAGGGCAGCCCCTGTCCCGAAGCCAGCCCCCATCCCCAAGCCAGCCCCTGTCCCAAAGCTGTGCCCTGTGCACCAAGAACTGTCACTGCCAGGCTCACAGTACCTCTCCAGCAGCTTCCCAGTGGTACCCATGACCCTTTAGGTAAGCACCAAGAAGGCCAGCAAAGGCTTGGGCAGCTCTTGGCCCCCAAGGAGGCTGTCTTTCCATTTTTAATAAGCAGGCCTCTGCCCTCAGCCCTTCGCCCAAAGAAGCCAAGAGCTCCTCACAGCCACCCCTCGGCCTTGCAGGCACCGCTGGCAGGAATTGGGACTCACCCATGCAGGCATCCCGCTGCTCCTCGTAGCCAGCACTGCACACGCACTTCCCAATGGGCACCAACCACTCTCCTTCTGCACTGCAGTACATTTTGGGGGTGTCCCTCTCCTCCGAGTGGCCTACGCACTCTCCCCGCACTTCCACCAAGGAGGACGAGTCTGCCCCAGTCACGGCCTCGGAGAAGGATGCCAAATTCCTCACCATTGCTGGGCACTTCTTGTAGTACACCCGCACTGAAACAATGGCGATGCAAGCGCCTATGTCCTGGAAGGCCAAGTAGAACCCCCTCTTGCTCAAGGGCCCCACACCCCGCACCTCCGTGTTCAGCTTCAGGCGCCTGACACCCAGGTCTACATTGGTGAAGCTCTCATCAGCTGCAATGGTGTCAATCTTCAAAAACTGGCTCTCCCGGGTGCTGGTACCCAGGTCACGGTCAGACTCCAGGTAGTAGAGGTTGAAAGTCTCCTTGCAGGTGCCCAGAACACCTGGCATGCTGTTACAGTCCCGCAGCGTGAATTTAATCTCCGCATAGACCCGCCGTGCACCGTCCCGTTGAACCCAGTTGGTCCGTAGCCAGTTGTTCTGGTTGGGGGTCATGACATTACAGACCTGGTAGGTGTGGATAGGGCTGAAAAACTCATCCATTTCATTGATCGAATCCCACTGCGAGACAGAGAGAAAACAGGTCATTCCACACAATCCTGGTGAGCATGGGGCATGCAGGAGTCTGTGCCATCATCCACCCTGCCAAATTCCCTCTGCCCTTGCTGCTGCATCTGGGTACAAGATCATTGCCATCATAAGCCAAAGGAAAATGAGGATGAACAGACTATGAATGTTCCAGCTTGGGCAGTAGAGCCCACTCTGACACAGAGCTGGGTGAATTGCACCTGTGTTTGCAGAAATGAATGCTTGCACAAGGGTGATCTGGTGGCAGAAAATGAGAGTAACGTGTTTTTGGTGAAGGCATCTGGGCTGCTGATCCTCCAGACCATGCCTGAAGTCCTCTTTCCTGGTGTGGAACCTGATGCTTACACGAGTAGCAGAAAGGCACCTGTGAGGTGCTCACCTCGGTCTCTTCTGATATGTGATCTCCATGCATAGTAAGCTAAATGAACAGGTTTCCTGGTGGAGGATGAGGTTTGGGGTGCCTGCTGAAGGGGGAAGGAGAAGCATGCAGCAAACACAGGACTTCCAACAAGAAACAGGGGTCCATGGGGCTCAGAGCAACACTGCTCCCAGGCAAGGCAGGGTCAGCAAGAGCCTTCAAGGTAAGCCCACGGTGCTCAGACCAGCTGAGAGATCAGACCAGGGGCAGGCTCTGGGAACCCAGCGGCTTACAACTTGACAGCTCTGGAGTTACATTCAGCAGCAGCAAGGAGAGTCTGGGGAGAGGATGTTGGGGAACAGCAGATTGCAGCAAGCAGGACTGTGATGGAGGGATGGCCTGGGGAGTCACTGGGTGAGTGAGGAGAGGACGGGGACATTTGTGTCACCCAGGGAGGGATGTTAAGCAGTTTTGACTGACAAGATGTGAAAAGAAGCACTGAGATTTTGGATACAGATGAGCTCTGCAGTTGAGGGAGACGCCTGAACTTAGGTGTTGGGGCTATCAGACACTTCTGGGGGCTTGCTCTTGCCCAGCCTCTCCACCCCTACCAAGCCCTCACCAGGATCCACAGTCCTTCCATTCTCTGGGGACTTCCCAGGACTGGTTCAGCCCATGCCCCTCTTCCAAGCAGGTAACCCTATCACATCCCCCATAGAGCAGTCCAGGACCCCTGAATTCTTCTTATGGGAGAAGAAGGAAGTAGAAAAAAAAGAGCAGAGATTTTTGGACCTTGGGAAACAAGCAAAGCTCCAGCAGCAGGGCACAGATCAGGAAAACAAATCTTTCAAGCACCAGAGCAAGAACATTAAAATAAAGCTCTGGGCTTGTGGCAAAAAACGGTGTTTTGTCATGCAAGTGGTGACCTGGGGCTCATGACATGACAGATGCAAAATCAGCAGCAGCTAAGAACTAAGGAGCCTGATCCTCAGCACAGAGGGGGTAAGCCTAAAGACTTCACCCTGGTGTGTGCAAGAGCAGGTGAGGATGCGGCTCTGCCTTGCTGCATGGCCACCAGCACTGTAGAGATGTGGGGGCAGGAGGGGGCTCACACCTACAGAGATCAAGAGGCATTGAAAAGACTTATCAACAATATCTGTAAGACACTTACTTCTTCCTTCTCCCTTCTCAGATAGAAAATTCCTTCCTCATTTAACCCCCTTGACCTGTGCTTCCTGTGGAGGAGGCCTTCTGGTGACTTCTGCTAGTGCCGGGGTGATCAGAACGGTTGTTTCAGTGATGTACATCTTAAAAACTCCCCCAGCATCTCACCTCTAGGAGAAAACTCCACTTCTCACTCCTAGCAACCTCAAAGCAGCCTGAAAAAGGCAGCAGTACCAGGTGCAGACCTCAACAAAAACTTGTTCAGAGGGGAGTATGCTGGCAAAGGATATGAAAGTCAAGTCACTGCCAGGAGAAAAAAAAAAAAAAAAAAAAAAAAAAAAAAAAAAAAAAAAAAAAGGATTTCTGGTTCTTTTTAAAAATTTATCTCCTGAATTCCAGAAATGCCTGAGTTCATTCAGGCACTGCATGGCTGGTAGATCACCCAGGACCTGTTCTGCACCCCAGCACGCAGGCAGACAACATGGAAAGGGCCAGGATACCTGCTTGGCCCTGCTGGAGGGGCAAGCTGTGCCTGTAAATGACAACCCTTGAACAGCCCTGCCATGCGCTGCGGCACTGCGGAGGGTGTGGAGATCATTGTCACAATTAATTGAGCACAAATTAACACAGCATCTGTTTCCTGTCTTTTCCCTGCCGAGTCCCCTGGGAAATGAGGCAGAACCGCGCATGGGAGGAGGCGCACGGGGCGCAGGCATTGCTGAGAGCAGCAGCGGGGATGCTCCCCACATTGCACCAGCAAAGCCAGTGGGGCTCGTGGCTCTCCAGCAGAGCCTGACAAGGGTAAGAAGAGGTTGCTCTGTGCACTGAAATGCCTTGGTGTCCGGTTGGTGCATTGTCTTGGGGTCTCCAGCGCCATCAGCCATTCACTTCTATTCCAAATCTGCCCAAGGAGATGGTGTTCGTGACCATGGTGTCCCATGTGGTGCTGCTGGAGCTGGAACCTTCCTCACCACCAGCAGAGAGCAGGGAGCTAAACGCCCATCTCCAAGCACCACCCCAGGGTTGAAAACTCGGAGAGTTTGCATCTGCAGCATCACTCTTTCAAATTTTGTGCTTGTTTTCACATTGTCTGGACTATCAGCTCTTTCTTTGGGTCATACACAGCAGTGTGGGATCCCAGTCTGAGATGGGCCTGTCCTACGTGGCAATGCTCTGCCCCCGGTGGAAACACACGGAGGGAGGCTGGTCCACCAATGGGCCCGGTTGTGGGTGCAAGGCAACGCCAGTCCCACAAGCTCTGCCGGGACCTGCCAGGCAGCCAGAGCAATTCAGGATGGAAAGCCCTGCTTCAGGAGTCCCACAACTTGAAGAAGTTTCCTCTTCACCTTCAGCTTTTATGGCAAGCTCGTTCTCCATCAGCCTTCAGCAGCGTGCGGTGACGCCATGGGCCCTGTGCATGCTCCCAGTTTCCCACCCCACTGGCATTTGCCAGTGCTCGGCTGCCAGTTTGAAGCAGCTTTTATTAAACCAAGCTTAGCCCGGCCCCCATCACTGCGATAAGATCCCCTAGCGAGACGGAAATGAGGACATCATAATTAACACGGTGAGCACACACGTGTGTATGTGCTGGGGGGGTGGGGGGGGGGAGGGACGACTACATCTGTATTCAGGGGCCTGCCTAATAGTTTAAATTAAAGTCAACTCATGTTCTAAAAAAAAAAATAATAATAAAATACCAGATTATGAAAGGCAAGAGATGCAAACACCAGATATCTGGGTGGCTGAGCAAGGTCTTAGAAGTCTCCCAGGGCTGCAGCGGAGTGGGGAGGAGGAGGAGAAGCAGAGGGGTACAAGCATGCAAGGAGGGGCTGCATCCCCTGGGAGAAGAAGCTCAGTCTCTTGCCACCCCAGCCATGCCCACACCCTGGCCAGAAAGAGCCAAGGGTCAAAGCCTCCAGGACCCTGAAACAGCTTTCGGGAGGGACACAATGTCTTCCTGACATTGCAGAGCTGCCACCAGGATATCCAGCCCTTCCCTTTGTCCCAAGAGCAAGCACTGAACTGCGGCGCTCCCCAGGAGCTGCCGAGTCCCTTGCACTACTGTCATAGGGAGAGAAAAAAGAGAAGGACATTATTGCAGCTATAAATCATTAGATGGGGGGTGTTAATGGAGATAATCCCATGAAATCACTCACGGCTATGGCTAAGGAGGGATTTGTTTGGCAGCTAACTACCCTGAGCTTCACTGCAGATGATTAACTCCTGGTAGTGACCAACGTCTGGGGAATTAACAATAACACAGCATTTACTGAACAAGCACCAGGAGATGAGCTTTTATCTCAATTACTTGTTTAAATCTTTATTTTTCAATGTTTCATTCTTACCCATTTATTTTTTAAAGAAAACGTGGTTTGCTGCAACTATAGTGCGATGGTATTCCACCAGGCAGAGAGGCTCTGGATCAGGAAAGAAACCCATGGAAATGGTACAAGGACACCAAAGGGACAGAAGACAGTCCCAGGCAGGTGGGAGAGCCCCAAAACCTTTTGGTGCACCAAGGAGGCAGCCAGGACACTGGATGGGGATCTAAATGGCATGTAAACAGCTGAACTTGGACCGGAGCCCCAGTGAGCAAGGTGAGCTCAGAGCAAAGGGGCACCCTGCTCCAAGCACTGTGACAGAGCCGGCAGTCAGACCTTGTCTGTCCAAGCCACGCACTAGCTGTTGGCTGCAGGACCAGAGTCAGGCTCTCTTCCTGGACATTTTAGCAGACAGACCAAGGCCTCGCCTTCAGAAACATCCCCTTCTGCATACAGTTTGCTCTGCAAACAGTTCAATCCCAGGGAGTTCGGAGCAGTGCCTTACATCAGCATGAAATCCCCATGCATGATGTGCAAACACTGCTGGGAGACCATCCTGCAGGCAGAAATGTGCTGTCTGTGCTCTCAGCTGGTTATTTAAGTAAAGGCTGTGGGGGTGCTGGAAGTGGCAGCAGGGAAGTCGGGGCTGTGTGGGGGGACTTTCTCTGGCACTCAAGGTGCTTCCACTATAATTAGCTTTTGCAAGGCATCATTCAAGCTCCTTAGATATCCTGTGTCTGAGCAAAATCATTTCCTGTTTGACTTTGTAAATCAAAGCAGACGATACAATAATTATTAATAATATGTTGACTTATCTCATCAGCATTTTAATTAGTCAGTAGAAAAGCAATTTGCAAAGGGGCCGATCAGGTTCCCTCTGATCCAGCGGGTCACGTGCCAAGCAAGGAGAGGGGAAAGAAGGGCACTGGGGCACTGGGGCATTTTGCTGGAGAGAGTTGGCAAAGCGGAGGCACAGAAGGGGCAGAGGCAGCCTCTTTGACGGCAGTGATAAGAGTCTGATTTTCAATGCAAAGGGAATTGTTCTGGGGACGGAGTGGGCTGCAAAGCTCCTGGGAGCTCTTTGAAGTCATAATTGAGAGGAGCCGCAGCCTGCAGGATGGGGATGCTCCCCGTGACCCTTCCGCTCACTGCACGTGTCTTGGCGTAGAGGTGAGGGGGGACGCAATTAAACCTCTGAGCAGCTATTACAGCCAATTACCCCTCAGTCAATTAACTGGCAAGAGGAAATGTCAAAACAGGCCGTGCATGCCTCCCTGATGGCTTGACACTCCCCAGGGCCAGCAGCACTGCTGACCCTCAGCTTTGCCCAGCGCTACCAGCCCCCTGCTCCTCTGCCCCTGCTGGCCACAGCCAACCCAGAGAGGAAAATCCTTCCTGTAAGGCAGGTTCACCTTGCCCACACATGTGATGAAAACATCAGGACTTCACAAGCTGTCGTTTTAAAGTTTAACTGCAGCACGCTTCCAGTTATGCACTTCTGATGCTTTGGATCATGCCCTGGCTGTGCACCAGGATCTCTGTGTCCAGAAGAGGAAACCTCTCCTGAAGTGTCCAGGAACCCCAGAGAGGCATGACAGGACCTGCAGGTGCCAGGAAAGCAAGCTGTAAAACATTAAGTATAGAGCTAGCTGTCACAGGAGCCCTTCTTAAGCCCCTCAGGGGTGGAACGGGGGATCTGTGCTGTTCAGTGCCCCCAGGCAGTTACCCGCGTCCCCACTGCCACCCCTGTGGCGACCAGAGGTGAGTCTAGACTGCTCCTGAGGTGCTGATAAGCAAACTCAGGCCCTTTCCCGGAGCAGAGATCAGGCCAGGCTTGGACCCAGATGGGACCAAGCCACCAAGCCTGAATCACCCAGCCTCTCTCCCCTGAATCCAAACCCTGCTGCAAGGGCACCTCAGGATGCAGACAAATCATTGGCATCGGTAGCAGGTACCCCACAGCAGTAAACCATCCTGCCTCCTTTTGTGGTGACGGCAGCTGGTTCCAAGTGCAAATTTACTACCCCAAAATTCCTGGCCAATGCCAGCCTGTGCGTGACCGCCAAGAGGACAACAGCCCCACCACCCAAGAGAAGGCAGAACAGGATTCGGTGGCTGGAAACCAAGGCTGAGCAAATCTACACAGCAGTGGGCTTTTAA
This sequence comes from Nettapus auritus, assembly GCA_011076525.1. Taxonomy (NCBI): domain Eukaryota; kingdom Metazoa; phylum Chordata; class Aves; order Anseriformes; family Anatidae; genus Nettapus; species Nettapus auritus. Next base: position 6,504,295 of record CM021785.1, on the reverse strand, counting down.
CAGCGACCTTTTAACGTGTTGGAAGGACTCACCATGGGATGTGGAGGATTTACCACCGCTGGCAATTTGGAATCAAGGACAAATTTTCTAAAAGCTAGGCTTTTCTCAAATGTGAGCTAACTGACGTGTGAAGGCCCGTATTTATGCAGGAGATTACATCACGTTAGCTCCGTGGTCCCCTCTGACCTCAGATCTCTGAATCTATTATATTTCCAAGACAGTCATAATTGCAACAGCTAACTGCTAAAATTAGAACTGAGTTAATGATTTAATATATTTACATATATGATAATGTCTGATATAAATCTCATCATTGTTATTATTATGAACTCACAGTTCTGATCACTCCTCCTCAAACAGACAGCACGAGGACTGAAATTCTCAAGCAACAGATCAATGAAAATGATTAGAGGCCTGGGAAGATTTCTGTAGGAGGCGGAATTGAAAAGATTAGCACCATTTAGTTCAGAGAGCGGATGAAAAAGAGTGGATGTGAAAAATCAACATAACAGCAAAAGCTAGGAAGGCACCCCGACTTCGCACATTTTGTGTATGCAGTAAGCCACACCATGCCTTGCAGTTGGTCCTGTGTGTATTTATGGAATTTCTTCTGTTCACTAAATCAATGAGAAAAAAAAAATAATCCTTACAGCCAGGTCACTTCCATCTGAAACTCGCATTTACAATTTGAAGAAAGCTGCTGTAGGAAACCTGGCCATGGAAATGCAAGTGAAGGGAATGTGTGGGGAGGATCTAGCAGGCTGGCTTCACCTAGGGTGGGGGTAACTGGCTCAGCATTCCTCCTGGCCATGCTGTGGGGCTGTGCATATACATCCCCATTCCCAATAAGAAATCAGCTGCATGGATGCTATCCCACCCTGTTGGCCCTGTTCCCACAGCGAACTCTTCCAATTACAGACAGTTCACAGCTTCCCCGTCATTTTGGGCTGTTCTTCCTGGTTTTTCCCCAGTACAGCAAGGAACAGGAGGCTTCTCAGCATGAGTGCTCACTGGTCAACCCAACTCTGGAGTTCCCTGGGGGCAGCAAATAACTTAGAGCTCAGGGTCAGGTGGCAACCTGGTCCATCCACCCTGCCAGCGGTCACCCATCCTCCTATTGTCCCCCACATGCCAACAGCCACGTCATACTTACCCCATGCGAGGGATAAGTCAGCCAGCCCCAGTCCCCTGGGATCGTTGACGTGTCTAGCAAGTTCACTGGAAAACACAGGAACAAAACACCGCATTAGAAAGCTTGCACTCCAGACCCTAAAGCAAGGGACCAAACCACCACAACATGCCAGTCCTTGCACCCCAATTGTCCCTTGCACACACTGTGAGGCTGAGACACCTAGTTACTGGCAGAGACCTGCTTGGCTGCAGCTTATCAATAAATGCTGTTCCCCAGAGCTGCTGGGATGGGGTAGAGCTGGGCTGGGGCTGTACCCGTACCAGCAGTACGACTAAGTGGGGTGCCCTTTTGGAGAAGAGGGGGCTGTAAACAGCAGGCTGAAAGGGTTGTAGAGCAGAGGGGAGCTGGGAAACGAAAGACAAGAAACAGGTTGTCCACCAGGTCCACCCTCGGCCAGTGCCCACACAACTGGGCCATCCTTTCTCATTGGGACACTGCTCCTCTGGTGGCTCCGCCAAGTCCTTTCGGCTCATTTCCCTCCTGGCAGAATTGGTTTGAAGTTTGTGCTCCAGCAGTCGCTGTAATTGCACACCGCAGTGCCTGCCTCCGGCACAAAGGGACCCCACTGTAATCGTGGCTGACACTGCGCTGGGGACCACGGGGGAAGGACTGCATGAGGAGGCCCATCAAAGCCACCCCTTCAAAAGCCCTGCTGCTACCAGGAGCCCAGCGTAACGAGGAGACACGGGGCGAGGGAAATGGTTTCAGCAGGGGAATGCTCGGGGATGACTTTGAGCATGTTCAGGAGCTTCCCACCGAGACCCATGTGGTGCTGGCAGGGGGAGGACAGTGGGGCACCGTGGCTTGGCTGCATGCGTGGGGTGTGCTGCCCCTGAATGCCATCTGCTCTGTCTGCCACCCATGAGCCCCACACCCAGGTTCTCCAGGCAAAGGAAAACTTCATCGCTGCCTTGTAACACCCTGAGCCTGCTCCAGCCCTTTCATACACCCGGTCAGACCCAGCCCAGAGGGCCAAAGGGATGACCAGAGGGCTGGGGCACCTCTCCTGTGAAGAGAGGCTAAGCGAGCTGGAGATGTTCAGCCTGGAGAAGGCTCTGGAGAAACCTTATAGTGGCCTCATAAAGGGGGCCTGCAGTCCCTGGAGAGGGACCCTGGCGGTCCCTGGAGAGAACTGGTGATCTCTCTTGAAACGAGATGTTCTTTAAGGTCCCTTCCAACCCAAAACACTCAATGGTTCTATGCAGGGTGCTTCCAAGACCCATGACCTTGCTTAGCGCTTGGTGAAGGAGACTAAGCTCCAGCTCCGGGCTGGAGACCTGGAGGGGACAGAGGCTCAGGAGCAGGTGCCAGCGAAGTGCCCCAGCCCCTGAAAGTGAATGCGGTGGGTGCAGACCACATCTGAGCCCATACCTTGCCACTCCTTGCCCAGCTTCACCATCTCCAGAGCCCACCAGTGCCTCGCAGAGCTCTGCAGCCACCCAGCAAGGCCAGGCCCATCCTGGATGCCATGTCCCTCCTGGCTGTCCCTCCAACCCTCCTACGGGCATTCGGTGGGGCTGGCAGGCCATGGCTCAGCTGCACCCCAGGCTCTGGAAGGAATGTAGTCTTAGCAGCCTGTCGTGGGGGGACAGGGCATGTTGGGGCAGCAACTCCAGCCCCAGCTCCGTGTGAAGTGGGCCCCAGCAGCTGGAGGAACGGGTGCCACTTTCATTTACTATTACCAGGCAGGGAAGGAAAGGGGGGAGAAAGAAGCAGGGACGTGAGCTGGCTGTGAAACACCCGGACGTCATGCTCCTGACAGAGCAGATTAGGAGCTTTTGAGGCATTTATTAATGTTAGCAGAACAATTTGAAAGAATTTCCAGGGTTTCTTGTGTGACTTCATTGGCCCAACAGCAGGCCGAGCCCCTCCGCTCGCTGCAAGGCGCTGCTCCGACTGCTAGAGAGGCCCCCTGCCCTCAGCACGGCGTAATTACCTCGGAGATCTCAAATCCATTTTTATTTGTTATTGTTAATCTGAAGATTTTCTGCCTATTTTCCCTGGGTAATTCACCCAGCGGGAGCCTGGGCTGCGGAGTTTCCCCGCTCGCAGCGCCGGAGCACGGTGCCGGCGACCCTCAGCAGGCTGACCGCATTTGCAGCCCTGCTCCCCGCCGGGGTCTCCTCACCCCCTTTCCCACGCCGTGACACACGGAGGTGGGCACGGCTGAGCCTCGCTGCAGAACGGGATCTCCAGGCAGTGCCAGGAGCCTGCACAAGCAGGAGAGCACACCGCCGTGGAGGGATGCTCGCCAGGCTCCTCAGCGCAGCGCTGCGTGGGTGCTAGCAAGCCCTGGGGCTCTGGGACAGAGCCACACAGACCTGGTTTGCCTGCTGCCAGTTCTGGAGCTGGTTAGCAGCACCCCATCCCATAGCGTGGGTCGTTTGGCTGTCACCCAGCCTCACGCACAGCCTCAAGCACTGCCTCCTTTCAGGTGCTTCGATGTAAAAACAGCTACATAGACATGCAATCCCCACCATGCTCCCGTGGAGTGGATTACTCGTGCCTCTTTTGCAGGAAGAGGGATAAAATATTGCTTTTATTCCTTGGTAAGTGGTTCAGCCAAGTGCACAGGAGTCCTACACATTAAGCCCACTGCAGTGGGCATTGCACAAATATAAAGGCATTCCCTGTCCTGGAGCTCTTGCATTAAGTTACTGTAAAGCAAAATGTATCTACGCACATGAAGAACCACCTAGCATCGCTGTCGCATGCTGTGCTCAGATATGGGCAAGTCAATACTCCACTGGTACAAGGGCAAGTGAACTCTTAGACAAGCATGTTGCTGCCACATCTCACACATAATGACAGCAGGAATGCCACACACTGCTTTGGACACTTGAAGTGTGGTCACAGGGAGCTGTGCCATGGTCCTCCTGGTGCCGAGCTCCAGTCCTAACTACAGAGCTTGTGCCAGGGGAATGGCTTGCTCAGTTGGCAGAGGCGTTCTCGGCAGAGAAGCAAAGCCCATAGCAGCTCCCCAGGTGGGCTTCTACCCAAATCCCAAGTGGCCATTCAGGGAAAGGCCCCAGACCAAAATAAACTTGGCACTGTTGCCTTCCCTAGGAGCCCGGACGGCACACACTCTGGGTTGCCCCAGGAGGCTGACCCGCTAAAAGGAACCCGCTGCCCTGCAAGCAACAAGAGCCCCAACCAGCACCCAGGAGGTGACGTCCCGGCTTGTGTCGCTTCCCTGTGTGCAGAAGCAGCTCACCCTTGGTGCAAGAGGACAAGCAAGATCGCCACAAAGGACTCCTTTCAGACTAAATATTTCTCAGAAAATGTGCTGGTTTGGGAGACCTCTATCCTACAGCTGGGTAATTCTGTTTGATGTTATGGACTGTCTGCACATATCAGTCTCAAACTGCCAGCTCCATTTTTTTTTCCTGAGCACCATTTTGATTTTCACTATTCTGTGCCTTGGCTTTGACTCGCTGTATTGAGCCAAAACACCAGGAGGTGTCAGGGGGAATTCTCGCACTTGATGGAATAGCTGTCAAGCCTGATTGCCCGTTCAAATGGAAGCACCTAAGGAGCAAGCAGGTTGCTTCCCCAGTGCAAACTGGACGCCGGAGCTGGAGTCTCATGCAGGGGACACCTATTTGCTCCTTTGAAAAGTTATGCCATGTAATGCTGTGTGATTAATGCATGTTACAACCCCACACATGCAAATTATGCAGGAGTCAAAGAGTAGATACATGTATATGTATGTATATGCATATATATATTTACACCATCTTCATTTACTTATGTATCTGCATCCATATTTTTATCCATATTCATATCTCCCAAATTCTAACCACCATTGAGATGAGCAAGGAAGCCGAGGCAGGGACGAGCACCCAGGGAATGTGCATTTTGCCTCGGTCATTTTGCATCCCTTGTGCTGCTTAAAGAGGGATCACTCAGAAATCTTTCTCAACTTTTGGGCTCGTGACCACAGTTCCTGCAGGGACGCGTTATGTCCCAGTACACCCAGCAGTCCCAGTGCAAGAGCTGCACTGGGGGAGCTGCTGATGTGCAGAGGCTGCGACCCACAGCCTGCCTGGGGGTGCGCAGAGGGATGGGGATACAAGGCAGGGGTGGCACACTGGGGGCTCAGCCTCCACAGATCAGTGGGGGACCAAAGAGGGCTCTGAGCTCCCTCGCTAATAGTTAACCCACTCCAGCCCTCGCTCTAATTACTCCATCGTTTCCCTCCCAGGCGGCAGGCTTTGTAGCGCAGGCGTGGGGAGGAAGGGTCAGTGGGAGCAGCCCTGTTCCCTTGGGCTTCAGTTCCTCTCCATCACAACTTCAAAGGCCTCCCAAGATTCACAGCAAGGCTCTTCTCCCCTCCCGCAACAACGCCTTTTGCATTGATAATTAAACTCTTAGCAGCACGGTGAGTTGCTCCTGCTCTCTGCCACCCGACGACCGGTGGCCTCAGCCTGCACAGCCCCACACGGGTCCACCTGCCCCACGCCACCCCACAGCCACAGCGGGGGCACAAGGCAGGAAGGGATAACCTCAGCAGGGAGAGTAACCTCAGCGGGGAGAGCTGTGGGGCTATGGGAAAGGGGCAGGGAGAGGCTCCCTGGCAGGAGGGGAACAAGAGCCAGCAGCATTCACTTCCCGTAATCTCGCGCAGGACTTTGAAGGGGCAGGTGGGGCCAGGACGGGTCAGCTATTTGTATCCCACCAATTAATCCACCAGCCTGCTGAATAGCCAGCTGTGACCTTTCCAAAACTGGGAGGGGAAAACCGCACGACAAAACCGTGCCTTACTTCCTCAGTGCATCGGGGGGGAGACAGGACGGGATGCTTCGCTTTCAGGCTCCCCCTTCCCAGAACAGCAGTCCACGAGGACTATAAATATAAATATTTATATAAATATAAAAGATGTCACCAAATCCATCAAGAACATGGGATTTCCACATTTCTGGAAATGCCAGCACCAGGCTGAAATATATATATATATTAAAAAAGGAGAATGTTCAAACTATTGTTATGAAAAAGCAGTACTGGGTTCAGATGTGCCCTAGTTCCCATCTCAGGATTTCTTGTCAGACCTATGGATTATCGCTGTGAACTTCCTGTATTTAATTTTATATAATTTTTTTTTACTGCATCAGGAGCAGTAATGCCCATAAGGACTAGCCCAGAGGGTCACCCCTTTTCAATATACCAGGAGCAGGAAATACTTTGATGTAGGAAGAAAGCTTGTTTGTTCAATCAGTGCTAACAAAAAGCCACAGTTCAGGTTTTAAAAATAAAATGATCAACCTGATCCTTCCAGACCCTGCGTGATATCATGTAAGATAATGTACAGTGCAAGAGCATAACCTGTGGTAGGACCGAGATGTTGTGAAATAATATAAAAAAGAAAAGAAAAGAAAAAAAAAAAAAAAAAGAATTGAAATAAAACACTAAAAATAAAGTATTTCCAAGCCTAAAAATCTTGAAATTCAAGGGCAGAAAAAAAGAAAAGAAACATCAAACACCAAAAAACAACAACAAAAAACATTCTCTCTCAAAAATATAGGTGAGAAAATATAGACATAAAATGATTGCGTTTCTTACTCGGTTTGAGACTCCTGATGCTCGTGTGCAGTGGGACAGCGGGGCTAATTGGGCATGCTGGCTTAGGCAACCCAAATTAAAGCACCGCCGGCGCTTCGGCAGCAGCGTGCGTCCCAGCCTCACGGCACACACCGTGCAGCAGCACCGTACACGGTGCACAGCCAGAGCCGGGCAGAAATAACCCAGAAATGTTAGAAAATGTTAGAAAATGCAGGCTGGTGTGGGGCCAAGGATGGGCTGTAGGGGGGCAGATCCAGCACCGAGGCTCAGTGCAAGGTGAGGCACAAGTCTGCTTGTGCCTCCCTGCTCCCAGGAGCTGTGCTGGTGGGGAAGGAGATGCCGCAGGCCTGAGGGGCAGCTGGACTTGTTGTAATTCAGGGCAGAAGACTGAGGAGGAGGTGAGAAGGCTCTGGGGATGGGGGTGAGAAAGGTCAGGGAGGCAAAGGACTCCATGGAAACACCCGATGTGAGCGAGGGGAAGGAGCGGGACCGTGGCAAGGCTGGGAGAGGGCAGGCGCTGGGAGAGCGGCTGCGGCTCGAGGGTCCCCGCAGCAAGCATCCTCTGCAGACAAGCCAGGGACAGCTCTGCAAGCCCCATGTCCCCAGATCTGGACTTGGCCATGGGGGATTCCTGCGAGCCTCCTCCACCACAGCGTCCCCAGCTCAGTGCACGGCAGAGAGCGCAGCCCTCGGCCGGCAGAAGGAAGCCCGCACCCTGCACGCTGCTAAATCAATCTGTCCAGCCCCATTGGCCACCCCACCGCCTGGTAAAGCAAAAGACCTTGCCCTATAGTCACACCCACAGAGCTCTCTCCCCACAAAAAAAAAACTCTCAATGGCCTCCAAAGACAGCATCTTGCATCCTGGCCTGACCGACGTCCCCAAATCCAGGAGCTAGAAGAACGGGTGATGGATCTGCACTGGCTTTTCACCAGGCTGCAGTTTTGAGATAGCAGCTCAGGGACAGGCTGCACACCTCAAACCACCAGTAATAAAGTATCGTGGGCACCTTTAAAAATTGTACAAAAATTATACACCTTCTCAGCCTGCTGTAATCAAAATCTCTGTGGTGCTCACAGAAACAGGAGCTTTTCCAGAAGGGTTTGTGCCACTGGATCCTTTGAGGTCCCCACATCAGTCCTGACTTGCTCTTCTCTTCTCTCAGCTGTGGTGGGTAGGACAAAACTGTTCCTTGTCCCAGAGCAGCTCAGCACTCTGTCTGTACACCACAAGCCATCTCCTGCCTGTTTGGGATTTTGCAGTGTCCCCGGTTCTTACCCCAAATGGGGGCTCCCGCAGTGTCACGCAGCCGCTTCCCGTGCTGCCCGGTGACTGACCTTACACAGCCTGCTCTCCCCTTTCGGCAGGAAGGCCGGGCTTTTGAAACTGGGATTTTCGAACCAATTTTGAACTGGAAGTCACGGAATAGCAGAAGGGCTGTGGGTTTTGATTTTCAGCCCTGTGGGGGTCTGTGTTACACCCCCTCTGGCAGACAGAGCCACATTGAAAGTCAGATCAGGTTTCTCGGGGTCTTGTCCAGTCAAGCATTCAAAGTCTCCCGGATGGAGGTGGTTTTTTTTTGGCCACAGCCTCTCCAGAACCCTGCTCCAGCACGTTGAAAAAAAAATATATAAATAAACAATAAATAAATAAATAAAGGGAAAATAAGAAGTAAATGGGAATGCCCTCAGTCAGGTGTGGACTTGGCCCTGCACACTCAGCCCGAAGCCATCAGCAGAACAAATCCTGCAGCATCCTGAAGCAGACACCCTGCTCGTCCCGCTGACTCCTTCATCCCAGCAGTCCTGACAAAGGCTTGAGGTTTATCTTCCCTGGAGGATTCACGAAGAAAATGTGAATTTTTGCAAACGTGCTCGCTTACCTGAATTATTTGAATGGTTTTCAGATGGCAGTGTTTCAGGCTGTCAGATGCTTTTCTCTGATTTCTCCGAGGAAATTTACTTTCACACTCCTTGGCTACCCTAAACCACGCTTAGCTGTTTGTAAACTGATGAGTTTATTTAAGCAAGTTAACTTCTTTAGTGGTAATTACGTTGTTCTTTTAAAAATACCTTTCTAAATTTAACCATTTTCAAGGACAAAAATATGAATATTAAAAATGTTTGAGCAGACGGTCTGTGTATCTCATGCCACCCGCCATGAAAAATTGTGAGAGACAAAAAATTTTAGAGGAAAATTTCCTAACGCAACAGATCCCACATCTGAGGAAAGACATCAGTATCAGGCTTAATTACAGAGGTGAGTTAATCACCAGACTTAAAATTTGTGGTTGCCTATGTCCAGCAATCGCTGCCTGCGCAGCACAAGGTGGACACTGTTAAGACTCCCAGCATTTTAAATGTGAGAATCTGGATTTGCAACAGAGAATACAGGTAAAACCCTAATACTGGAGGAAAAACCTCCAAGAGAGGAACTTGCAGAGTCTCATCTCCTTGGCTTGTTGCAACGAGGGGTGCGAGGCACCCTGGTTACACCGTGTGCTTTCAAGGAGAAAGCACGGGCTGCAAGGGGCTTTTTAATCTCACAGGAAAATCCTAACAAGAATAAATGGCTAGAAGGTGAAGCCAGACAAATTTGTATTAGGGAAAAAAAGGGGCCCAATTTTTTAACACAGAGGCTGATAAGCCATTGGAACAAATTATTAAGGGAAGCAATGGTCCTGCCTTTGCTGTTGTCTTTAGATAAATGTCAGATACCTTCCTGGGCCAAACCCAATTCCTTAGGCTTCATTGGTGCGACTGTACCTGGTCCATAAAGGATTATGTCCTTTAGGTGGTTATTTATGACCTCAAGTACCACACATCTTCGTAAGCAGTACATGGGATTTTTGTGTGTTTGTGCTTTGAAGGAAACACACCTGCGTGATCCCGCTGCTCACTTTTGAATGACCAGAGATGAAGGGGTTAATTTTTTCTCGGGGACAGAAGAGCAGTTTTGAGCGCTGGTCATGCTAACAGCCCGGGTTAGGAGCACGAACTATCAAAAACTGTCAGGGTATGAATAGAGTTATCATATGAATGGATTTGCTCTGGAGATAAAGGGAGTGCTGAAAGCTGCCAGCGAGGAGGCGAGCAGGGACAAGTGAAACACAGAAACCCAACCAAACAAAGAGCAGAGGTGTCGGGATGTCGGGGTAAAACCAGGAGCCCTGTGTGCCCAGCACACACCAGTCCCAGCAGGTCTCCTTCTTCCCCAACCGAGGGGCTCTGGGCATTCGTTTTTATTTTTTTTTTCCTTTTAGGTAAAATCTCGTTTTCTAATAATTTTTCAGTAATCAAAAATAAAATAAAATAATAAAATAAATAAAATCAAATAAATCAAATAAATAAATAAAATGAAATAAAGCAAAAATAAAATAAAATAAAATAAAAACAAAACAAAATAGAAAGTTCCTTTGTCCGTCTAGGTAATCAATCAGCTTTTCTGTTGTACTTACATTTGGATTCATCAGATCTATTTCCGCCTTCACCAAAATGGGTTCCCATTTATTTTTCACTGTAAATAAACCCCTCAGAAATTCAGGAAACAAGAATTCAAGGATGGGGGAAAAAAAAAGCTTACAAAGTAGATGCGTTCTGTGTGCATTGCATTATTTTCCTGAAATTTTAGGGATTTGGTTTCGAGAAGTTTGATAAGCTATTATTATGAGAGGCACATTAATGAAGGTGAGACCAGAAACATACTCCCCGAGAACCCACCTATAGCCACGCAAGTATTTGCTTCACGCCAGCGTTTTGTGAGCAAACAACAAATCACACACCCAAAAAATATTATTATTTCTAAACACAACTGAAATCAACTCCCCCATTCCAACCAGTGCTTCTCCATAGCCTCCACCACCGAAAGTTCCTGTTCCAAAACCCTTTTGTTTGCTCTCACTACGGAGGAAGTCTTTCCACCACTGAAAAAAAAGGCATTTCCTCTGCCTTTCAGAGCGGTGCTGAGCCCACAGCCCCAACTCCGGCATTGCTGCTGCCGGGCTAGCAAAGTAGCATTGAATAAATGTGCGGATGAGTTTTTACCTCTTTTTCTGTTTGAGCAGAGGGGCAATTAATGAGATTACAATCGAGAGATTAGCAGGGGAGATTGGCACCAGCCCCGCTCCGCGCTGCACGCCAGCCCCTGCGTCGGCAGCGAGGGAAGGCGCTGGGTTTTCCCAAGGACCCCGATGCTCTTGCGCATCCCATCCCTGCTGTGGGGAGGAACAAAAACACTCCAGCACCGGCCCCGTGGCCTGGTGACAAGGCGGACATCCCCGTGTCGGTGTCTCGGCACCTTCCCCTGAGCATCCCCCACCGCTGCCCCAGACTTGGTAGCAGCGAGGTGTCCCCTCTCACCTGATCCACCAGAGCCGGTAAGGCTCTTGGTTAAGCACAGCCTCTTTGGCTATTTTCACAAATCCCAAATCCCACCTTTTTATTTTTTATTTTTTTTTCCTAATTATCCCCCTTTTTTTTCTTGCCCTGCCCAAAGGCCACCTTTCGGGTACCTCAGCCATTTCAGAGGCGATGCCGTTCCCTCCCTTTCCCCTCGCTCCTCATCTGCCCCAGCCCTTCCTGCGTGCTCCAAAAACCCAGGAGCGATGCCTGCAGGTCCCCCCGCCGGGTGCTGCAGCATCTCCTCTGCAGTGCCTGCACCAGCTGAGAGAGGAAAGAGAGCCGAGCTAAGCTGAGCCGAGCCAGGCCAAGCCAGGCACGGCGGCTTGGAGCAGACCCCAGCCCAGCAGCAGGATGCGAAGTGCCATTTTCCAGCAGAAAATACCCTCTTGTCACACGCGCGCCGAGCCCAAAACGCGGTAAATTCTGCTAATTTGATTTTGTTTCAATACTGCAAAGATATTTCATATTTTATGATTTAACTTCAGTTCAGGATGTCGTATAAAATATCCATGTGAATATTTGTGCCTATGCAACCCAGTGTATATACTGCCAATATTTTAGTCTATCACACTATTTCCACAATATTGAAAAGAATTTTTTATCTCTGTGCTCCGATGCAGTTCAACAATTTTAAACACTTTTTTTTTTTTTTTTTTTCAATGCTCCCAACGAAAATATTCTATTCCACATCCCACGGATTTTCCCCTCTCTAGGAAATATCTGAGTTTTGGCTTTCAATGCATTTTGCTGCAATGGCTGCTGCACCGAAATGTGGGGGATTTCCCACAGAATGGCGATCCCCTTTTACTGCCAGCTCCCATTTCCAGGGTACCCACTGCAAAAAAACAAGGGCAAATATAAGCTCAAAAATTTTTGGAAAATAAAAATCTTTCAGGAAAGAGAAAGGCATTTGGAACTCTTGGAAGGGAAAGAAAATTCAAGCAGTTTATTCAAGTTAGCGCACATCTTATCGTACCAATTGCCACCCAACACGCGCATGCAGAGTGCAGCACATGCCAGCCCTTCGTTTGCTTTGCAGCTGTAAAATTTTGCACCCTGCAGCTTGTACACGAGCACAGGGTGTATTGGAGTGGCATGGCCAAGGGTGCGCAGGAGGAAGAAGCCCCTGCCCTCTGTGGCCATGGCTGTGGCAGGCATTGCAGCCCACGCATCTGTGCCCAGGGCAGCACGATGTGCTGCGGAGCCAGGCAGCGAAGCCCAGCAAAAAACAACCATGGGCAGACACACGGCTATGCTGTGACCTCCCCGCATTCCCATTGCCAGCCCTGTGCCAGTCTAGCAGTGGCCCTGGTGCTGGTGCCTTTGTTCGCCCGTTCGCAGGGTGCTGGGGATCCCGAGGCCACGTCCCCAGCTCTTCTCTGCCCGTATGGCCGAGCCCAGCAGATGCCAAACTGCACCACACTGCCACGGGGCTGCAGAGGCTTGGGCATCCTTGGAGGTGGAGGGAGTGCCACTGGCTTTCTGTCGGGCCCCACGCCTCGTCCTGACACCATCACAGCCTGGAGCCATCCTACTGCATCTCCTGGTGTTACGGGAGGCACTGTCCCCTCTCAGAGCACAGCCGCGGGCCGAGCTGAGCCACACAGCCCCAGCACAGGCCTGAGCTCTGCTATTCTGCTATTCTGTTCTGGGGCAGGCACAGAGACAGGAGGAAGAGCAGGGCCAGCCAAAACAGCTCAGGAGGTTGTGCTCAGACAGCAGAAGGACGCTGGCAACTTGTTCTTCTCCTCTGCATACCTGCCTCCTGGTACTGCATCCTACAGAGAGCCGAGTTTCCAGCTCCCCTCTCTGCTTCCTTCACCACCCAAGGAACGGAGGAAAGCAAGAGGCCATTGGCCTCTTGTATTCTGCCCATACCCGGGGCTGGCCGAGCTCAGGCTGGATGCTGCTCGCCTTGGAGCACCGCAGCTCCCATGCCAGTGCCAGGAGGCTGAGGGAGCACAGGATCCAGCCCTGCACAAGCTTCCTGCACCGCTGTCAGCCCTGGGCCAGGGGCACGGGGCAGCTACCGTGGTGTGGAGTAGGAGCACAGGGGGGCAGAATCCCCTTCTACCCCCAAAAAGCTATCCCCAGCAGCGAGAGCCCGCACAGACCGCACAAGGGCAGGAAAGGAGCAGGAGTGCCAGGATGCGGACAGCTGGCAGAAAACGGGGTTGGGACCAGCAGGTAGCTAGAAACGAGCAGTACAGGTAAGGAAGGCAAGACGGGTGGGAGGGGAGGTAGGAATGAGCATGGGGAGATGGCAGCAGGAGCACAGCCCTGCCGGGTGCCACAAAGGGCACGAGGCAGCCCGTGGGCCTCGGCATGCCGGGAGGACAGCAGGGCCGCAGGAGGGGGGGATGCCGCCACCATCGCGGGTAGGGGCTCGCTGCGGAGGGCTGCGCCATGCTGGCCGTGGCTCTCAGGCGTAGCAGAAGGGAGGAAGGATGCTGCTGCCGGTGCCAAGGACACGCTCGGGAGTGGGAACAGCAGATCTCTGGGTGATGAAGATCAGCAGCCCCGGGAAGCAGTCACACCGCTGCCAGCATGGAAGGAGACAAGCGAAGGGATGACAGGCCACGGGAGCGGCGCTGCCAAAGCTGAGGGGGCCCGAGCCGCAGGAGCAGGGCTGAACAACCAGCACGGGCTGGCCCCGAGCATGGCCAGGAGCTGGGTGCGGGCCTGTCAGTGCTGACACAGATGCTGGGAGAGGATTCTTGCCTTCCTGCTTCCCACTTCAGAAGTTTACAGCCCTCAGGACAGTTGCCCACCCGAGTGCCCTCCCAGCTCCTGCACCCTCCGTACGGCCCTGCCTTGCCCACCCGCTCACGGTGCTGCAGCTGCACCAGCACGCACACCCAAGCTCTCTCCATGGAGGTGACCATGGCTGAGCTGGTTCCTGTGGCCTGGTCCCCTCCACAGCCACCCCCGTGCATTGCAGCAGAGTCTTTCCAGGAGAGGACAGGCAGAGCGGGCAGGTGCTGCTGCAGAGATCAAGTCCTCTCGCCCAGCCTTCGAAGTTTAGCCTCTGTGCAAAAGCTCTGGGATTAGCAAACTCAGGCAGGCAGGAGCCCGGAGCTCTGCTCCCCTGAGAGCAGGGAGAACTAAGCCCAGCAAAGTGAGCTTCTCCTTGCCAGCCAGCCCATGGTGACACATCTGAACACCCCAGCCGTATCGATCCTTGGTGTCCCTCCCAATGCTGCCCCGTCACGCCAAGGCCACCCCGCTCCCTACCTTCGCTGGTGGTGGCAGACAGGCAGGCAGCCAAGGCGATGATGATGGAGAGCGAGGACGTCAGACCCCCCTGTGCCCATGCCATGGTCTGGCGGGGCCACCGGCTGCGGGATGAGGGCTGCTGGGGTTGTCCTGGCACCTTTTGCAAGCAAGCGCCCGGAGCTACAGCACACGCCGGCTCATGCAAAGGCACTTTGCGCACATTGCTCGCATCCACACAGGCAAGCGGCTCGGCGGGGAGGGCGCAGCCTGCCTGTCACTGCTCGCAAGCCAATGGGGTGGGTGGGCTCTGCAGCGAGCCCCCCTTCTTGCTCCACACGCACACGCTGTACCCAGCCGGAGCATCCCGACTGCAGGCTCCTGCTGCCGGCCATCCTCCTTTCCTCCCTCCCTCGTGATGCTGTGCTGCTGCCGAGCAGTCCCTGTGCTGCTCCTGTTCCCCGTCCCCCTTTGCTGCTCCTGTCCAGCTGCTGTGAGAGCCAAACTGCCGGCCTGTGCCGTGGCCCAGCCTGGAAGGTGATGGCTCCAGCCTCCTTTCCCAGGCCGTGGGGACAGAAAGGAGAAGCTCGGAGGTTTCTACCCCCTGGCTGGCAAAATGGGGTGCATGTGCTCCCCATGTGAAGGGAGATGGGGTTGCCCTACAGTCCTGGTGCACCTGGAGGTTGAAACCCCCCGGCAAGTGTTCCTCTCACATTTTTGGGCCAGGGAGACAGGCAGAATCCCTGCCTTGGTGCCTTTCAGGCCACATCGTCCTGGGCCAGGGACCCCTGCTCATCCCCGAGCTGGGGCAGCGGGAGCAGGGGACAGCACAGCCAGGGCTGACAGCACCCAGCCTGATTATAACCAATTAGCTACATGAGGCAGGGTCATCCTCTTCAAAAGCAGATCCTGGGAGGATGCAGACCCCACAATTCTCTCACCAAGGTGGGCCAGGCCAGGCTATGGGTAAGGGGTCCCTGCATGGGGGTTTGGGCCACCTCAAGCACTGAACATCCTCCCTGCTACCCTGCAGAAGAAGCCTCTGCCTCCTTCCCATTTGGAGCTGCCTGAGTACCCTGCTCAGCATTTAACACTCAGCATCTGTCGGCATTCCCCTACAGCTGCTGTGACTGCTTCCCCACCCGAGTGTTGAGTGATGGCCAACACCTGCACCACGGGTGCTGACCCCCACCTATGCCACCTGAGGTGTTATTCACTCTTTGGCATGCTCATGGCCGGGCAGACCAATGTGTGATGGCAGCTATCCCCTGCCCGCAGGAGCTCAGGAAAAGGCATGAGAAGGAGGATGGACTTCCCTCTCTTGAGTGTCGGCCCAGGTCTGACCCATCTCTTGAACAAAATCTCCCCTCGTGTCTCCAGACTTCCTTAAGGGCTTCAGGGAGGACTCAGTGTGGCCACAACCCCTCCACCCACCCATCTTCTTCACCCAGGGCCAGACTCATCCCACCCTGGAGCCCAGCGTGGTCCCTTCAGATGCAGGTGGGGCACACCATGATGACAGAGCCCAGGGCTGCCAGCAGCCTCCTACGTGCTGGAGCGACAGGAGCTCCCTGCCAGGCTGTACCTGCCCAGCTCACAGCAGGGTTGCAACAATTCCCCATTCAGTCACCCAGGATCATGCCCGCAGGGATATGTCTGCAGCACTCATCACCGGGACCTGGGAACAGTCTGGGGCAGGAGGTCCCTCCAGATTTTTTTTGCACAGGCTGCCTGGGAAGCTGTCCATCTGCAGACAGCGCTGGAGAGATCCTGTCATCAGCGGTATCGCAGCACGGCTCAGGGCCCTGCTGCAGGGCCATGGGGAGGACACGGTGGCCCTGTGGCAGGCGGACAGCGACATCTCACACCATCCACACCGCCACCATCTCAGAGCCAACGTCTGGAATTAGCCTCTGGGGAGGCAGAAGCCAGCTTTGGCCTTGCAGAGCTGTGTGGTATCCACTCCCAGCGTGATGTCTTAATGCAGGGACTTAACCCTGTAGATCTTCAGCACAGGCTCTCCAGTTCCCAGTGCCATCCCAGCCCAGGTACGTGGACCATTGTGGGGGTGCCCAGGGCTACTAGGTATTAGTGCATGTGCCTGGAGGCTGGGCACCCTCAGGAACGTATGAGCTGATGCAGGATGCAAATATGTGCAAAAAGCCAGTGATTCTCCTACCTGGAAACGCAAATTCTTTCCACATGAGGCAAAAAAGGAGCTCTGTGTGCTGTATCAGTGCTGGGACAGGTTCCGTGGTGGTGAAGCTGAACATCACAGGGACCGTGTCTCACTCCCTGATGGGACAGCCTACACTTTTCCCTACCCAGTGCCTTGGGGTTTTCCCTCCCTGGTGGCATCCTAACATGCAGGTCCCTTCTGCAAGGTGCCTGGAGAGCAGGCAGAGTGGCACCAAGCCCCCTCTGCCACCGCTGTCACCCCTGGGCCTCTCTCCTGCTGCTGTTATGGAGTGGCCACAGTGCCACGAGTGAGGCAAAGTCAGCATTTCTCACGAGGTTCCTGCCCACTGCTGCCATGCTCAGAGCTGTGACGAGGCACAACTGTGGGAGGCCCTTGGCCAGCTGAGCAATCGGCACTCGATTAATTAAGGTCAGGGCTGGGCAGGCCTGGCTCGCCTTTCTTCCTTGTCGTGCTGTGTATTAATATCCTTTATATTAGAAAAAGAAAAAAATCTTATCATAATTTTTCGTCATTGACGGGGATGGTTTGGAATTGGAATTGAGACAAACACAAGCCAGGAGCGGTGGCTGCAGAAGGGGAGAGTTTAAGAAAGGCCTTTTGGTAATATCCATCGTTCTCTTATCAGCGAGGATATTAAACGTATTGAAATGCTAAGCAGCTCTTTAATGGCTGTCTCTGATTTTCATTAAACAAGCAAGGGATGAGCAGGAGAGAAGGGGATGCAGTTACAGTTCTCTCTCTAAGAAATTCTGATTGCTGGATATTAATGGCATTAATGCTCTTTTATCCCAGAGCACTGGTGTTCTGCTTGCCTTCTTGCCTATTTTCTCTCTTGCTGAAGTAGAACAAAGTCCCTGCTCCCTAAGGTGGGCGCGCAGTTGCTACAAAGCTGTTAGGGGCTGGGGCTATATACATTAGCAAAGCAAAACCCTCCCAGGGACCATTTTTTGGTACCAACATCTCCAAGCCTTGCCATGCCCACGCTGCCCAAACAGATATACATGCTCACGCCTTGAAGGGGCAGCCTGGGCCTTAAGTCAGTAAGGCCTGGTCTGCCCCAGCCTTTTCCAGGCATGCAGAAAAATGAATCTATGTCCTGTCTGAAGGCATGGCTGGGGAACATCGCTGCCCCCTCCTAAACCCTCTCTCTGTACCCAAATATACCTCATTGCTCTTAATATCTCCCCTTTGCTTTGCAGTTTTTAGCATGTGGCTCCATTCTGCATGGTCGTAGAGGCTTTGCTGTTATAACCATGTCTCCAGAAGCCAGGGCTCGAAAGCAGCCAAAAATATCACAGGGATGCTCGTGGCACTGTGAGAGTCAGCAGCCACAGCTGAAAGCTGTACCAAGCAGGGGACCAGCAGCTGAAGCCTCTACTCTCTATCCAGTGCACATACATTTGGAAAATGAAGCGACGCAGAGACAGCCCCTGTGCTCTCTTGGGAAAGGCTGCTACAAACAAACAAAAATTAACTGGAGCTAATAAAACAAGGGCTGCAAAAAGCCCAGGCAGCACAGTGTGTGTTTTAATCCCAGTCTCCAGAGAGCAGTGGCTCTGATATTGCCAAGGGGAAAGGCTCTGTGGGATAAGCAGGTGGTTTGAAACACATAGACTTTGGGTAAATGCACCGGACCCCTGCATCTTTCTGCTCTGGGGCATTCCTTTCATTTCCTGAAGTCAGCTCGTGCTTCTTTCCTCCCAGGCTGTTTGTTGCACAACTTTTTCTCCTTTCCCCTCCGTCCTTGGTCTTTCCTTTCTTGTGCATGGCTTGTTCTCACTTGTCCCTGGGGCTTTGTCCCAAACAGATGAACCATCTCATTTCTGCCAGATGGTGGTGGCACCTCAGTCCCCATCCCCTGCCACCCACTGCCACCTCCTCTGCTCCTCTGTTTGCACAGGAGGTCACTGCTTTCTTTTCTGATATCTGCCTCGTCCAAATAATAATAATAATAATAATATAACAAAACAAAACAAGATTAGTTGTGCTATGGGACACAAATCCCTCATAACATCAAGAGGGGGCACTTCTGCAGTTATTCTTCCTCGAGGCTTCCAGACCAAAAGTCAAGCCTGACTCTGGACAATGGAGACAAGACGGAAAACAAAGCAGAACAACCCAAGCCAGCCACCTCCAGGGTCCCGCAGCCTCCCTTGGAAGCGTGTTGCATAGTGTGTTATAACCCTCCAGCATCCCCAGCTTCTGCTGTCCCAAGCAGAAGATCTCTGCTTGGCCCCTAACCCCCACTGCTAATGGCAGAAAATGGGCAGAAAAGACCTCCAGCCCCACCTCAGGAATCCTTCGCACCGCAGACAAAATGCACGGAGAGCTGCCTAAACTGTCGGCTTTATTTCAAGCACTTTGTTTCTGCTAGAAGTGGAAATCTCAGAGAGGCTTAATTATAGAGCTGGGCAGACACAGGCGTAATCCTTTCGAAAGCCTACAATGAGACACTCTCCAAAATTAATTTTGAAACTGCAAAATAACCCAAAACAAAGCTCCACTTAAAATTGGGTGAGTGGTCAGGGAGCAATAGTGGAAGAAGTGGGAACACCCTCAGCACATCAGAGCTCAGCCAGGTCTGTTCCCCTGGGGAGATGGGCACTGGGCAGGGGTGAGCCCAGAGCACCACTGCTCCCTGCCAGAGGCACCTGGTGCTGCTTGCCCGGGGTCTGCTTTTGGGGGGGGGTCAGCTCTGTCTCTATTTTTATTGCCTTAGGAAATCCATGAGGAAGCCACCAACACGCAAAGGTGGGGCTGGAAATGGAGGAGGACAGTGCCAAGCTAAGATCTTCTCCTCCAGGTTGGGTTGCACACCTGGGTGTTCCCCAGATGCTGTTTTAGCTTTAGTGTTTGCTCTTTCTGATGGTGACGTTCAGTAATTTCGGGGACCGTGCCACAAGCTGGGCTTTTGCGTACACAATTTGGAGCCTGTCCCCTGCCCAGGAGCTGTGTTCCTTCATCTGGGGTGTTGAATGTGGGAGTATTTAAGAAGAACTGGAGCTACAGACCCTGCTCTGGCTATGAAGTCATAAATAACTTGCTTACCTTGGGTAACCTTGTAGAACTGCAGCCCAATTTCTTCAAACATCCACCTCTCCACCTTATTTCACTGAGATTTAACTCCCTGTGGAGTGTGGGGGGTCAGTGGAAAGCCCTTCATTAGTTCAAGGTTCAGCAGAAGATGAACAAACAAATTGAAATTTTGTAAAGAGATTTTATCTAATTAATACCGTCTCAGGAGCTAATTAACAGATTCACTTGGAAATTGTCAGGAATATAATCTATGTTTCAAGGGTAGGTGGCAAAGGGTCAGGGAGAACACGCTTTATGTTTCACAGGGAGATAAAGGGCTCAGAGACAGGAATCAGAGGAAGGTAAAACCCAGAGCCGGGGCAGCGCTGTCACTGCAGCCGAGAAGCCACGTCTTCAGGAGTTTCAGGGTCAGCAGGAGGATGTTTGCTCTTCCCAAAGGTCGGTGCAAGCACTTCCAAGCTGCAGAAAGGAGCAAGATGTTTAACAAAGCTGCTGTGCTTTGGCAAAGCGTGGCATACAGCATCACTGGGCAGCTCCACTTGCCAGCCCATCACCTCTTTGCAGCTAACACGGCTGTTGTATCGCACAGCCCAGGGTGCGAGTTTTGCCCCTGGTGAGTCCTCAAGGGCTTGACCAAAGCGTGCCAAGTCAAGTGGCTTCAGAAGGGAGCTTCAGCAAAGTGCAGATATTATACGGGGCCTAAGATAAGAGCCTGGGGACTGGCAGGACAGCCACACAGGGGTCATCTTCCTCCTGCTCAAAATGACAGCTAGCTGTCTCTGTTGTTTAAATATATACAAGTCTGTGTCATGTCATCATTTTGTGTCCCCCCTTCTGCGTTTAGAAAGAGTGTTTCCACGAGGCAAAGTAAAAAGAGCCCCAAAAGGAGTTGTTCGAATCAATACAGCTTCTCCACAGGTTGCTCTCCTGTCCAGTGCCCCAACACGAGGACATTACAACCAGCTCTTCTCTCATTGCTCGTGGTGCCCACTTGCACCCTGTTGTGCTGACCAAATTCCCATGGGGCACCAAGAGCTAGCGAGACACCAGCCAAGGCTTTGGTCTGCTGAACGGCAGGACCAAGGCTCCCGATGGGACATCTGAGACCTCCGAGGCTCCAGACCTCAGACCACATCTCTTCCAAGCCATCTTTACAAGCCCTTGAGGGCCTCTCATCCCAATCTATCCACCGAAAGCTCTGTGGTGGAATCCTCCTCTCCTGGAGGACGGGATCCAGGAGGATACCTGCTAACATCTTCTGTTCCTCTGGTCCTCCAGTTACACTGCTCGGGTCTTGGATACTTGGCTGGGTGGTGCTGTGAGGAGAAACAGGATCTCCTCTGATCACCAGCACACCCAGGTCACATCCACATGTTCGTAGAGAGAAGTCTCTTCACCCCTGTCTGAGGTAGAGCCTTTTGTTGAGGTACTTCCTGGCTTGCTTTTAAATATACACGTTCAAAGTAAAGCAAGTTACCTTGGCTTTGAGATTTAGAGTCCATTCGCCCTCTACTTCAGCACTGTCCTTCGTTCCTTTGAAGAAATCACCTGAGCTAATAACATGGTCACCTTCTTCTTTATCCATCCTGTGCATCTGCTGGTGTTTGCAGCCTCTTGCATTGCCTGCCTGTCTCCAGTACGCAGGGCACAGATCTCACTGCTTATCGCAGCACAGGCAGCTTCCAGGCACCGTGGTGGTTTCATTCCTGCTTTCAGATCTGCTCTCATCTCTGCTGTGGGTCACTTTGGTGTGTCAAGTGTTTTCAACCATGTCTGTGAGAGCTATGTGCTACTCACCCTTCAAAGTCGTCACTCTGGACAGGGTGACTTCGGCTGCCTCCTAAATTATGATTTCTCTGCTTGGAGGTAGCTCTGCAACCAGACCTCTCTCTGTCTCTGCCTCTTTCACCTGTTCTCCAGCCACAGATCAGTCACAAGCTCTTCTGAGATTTTTCTTTCAGTGTTCTCTGATTAAAACCATGTCTTTCATATGTTTCCATTTTTTTTCTATGGTGTTCCCGAGTGCCTTGGATTTCTGTGCTGCGCTTTCGTAATTAGCTTCCTTGGCCTGAGTCAACTGAAAGCTGCCAGCGAAAAACACTGGTTTCAGAACCAGCCAGTGTGAAAAATCAGACTACTACCCTAGCACCTTCTTTTTTACTGGAACTCATTGCCGACTGTGGCAGTGAGAAAAGCTGCTTGAAGCCGCTTCATCATGCCAAAGTCTGGCTTTGGAGGAGCTCTAGCATCCTCCCATGGACATGCACAAGAGCAGCAGTAAAAGGATGAGAGGAGAAAACCTCCTGTTATACAGTAACAGAAGCGACCAGGAATTCACTGGTGGTATGGGAGAGAAGCACCAGACTTTCCCCTTCCAGAGAAGATTAAAAAGCCACATTTCACCTTTGCAGGTTGTGCCCCAGACTTCAGAAAGAGATGTCTCTCACAGGCCACATGGCTGGGCACCCAGTGGTTCGTGCTACCATGTGCAGACACAGGCCCTGAACACAGAGCCTCTTGCAGCAGCACAGCCTCCCCCAGGGCCTGGAAAAAAAAAAGGTTTTATCCTAGTGAGGTCCCCGAGGGATCAGGCATGGAGAACAAACTCAGAAGATGGCTCTGTAGCTGGGATCATACCTGGGAATTGCAGCCCAACCTTAGAGGGTGGAAATTTTGGCTCCACAGCTTTTCCCAAGCCCCAGAAAGCTCTCTTCACGGCTGAGGTGCTTGGAAGTGAAGCGCAAGGCTCCAACCAACCCAGTAAAAATGCATCTCCTTGCTTACTTGCAACACTCTGTTTTAAGGATGCCTGTAAACTGTCCTGGCCTGAGGATTTCCAGAGCATTCTTCTCCTCTATTCACATGAAAATGCTGCTCCTCCAGAGACTATTAATGAAGTGACTGAAGGTCCAAGCGCACCAAAAAGGAGGGAACAGAACAGAACTACTTTGGCATAGCAGATGGGAGAATTGGGTCCTCGGGGCGTAAACCTGCAAGCAAAGGAGAAAAGTTCTTGCCTTCCCTTAAATCCCAGGCATCCCAGCTTAGAACTCCCCCATCAGATAACTTTGCAGGAGTAAATATCCCTACATCTCCATATGTGCTCATAAATCAGTGTGACTGCCAGGCCTAGGTTCACACCACTGCTTCCCTTTCTTATTACCCCTTGTTGCATTGGGAAAGGCCCTTGACCAGACACCCCTACAGGAGCTGACACTCTCCACCTACATCCCCAGGCAAACCCATGGGTGAGCCTGGCAGCAGGGAGGTCTCGGTGGCATGCTCCTTTGAAGACGACAGGTCTCCAGTTTGGGGCTTATCACTTGTGTTCTTTGCCACTCCAGCCAGCGCTGAAGAAGATAATTACTAGTGATAATTTATTCATTACTGGTTAACCCATTTAGTCTCTCTAAGCCTGCCTCTAATTAGAAAACAAGGACCAGGCTGCCTCTCCTAGGTGGTCTCTCCTCCCTGGGAGGCATTAGCAGCACCCGCTGGTAGGCAGAAGGGGAGCAGGCAGTGCCACAGCCCAGCAGTGCTGATGACCTGGGGAAACGGGGTCTGGCTGCACCAGGGAAGGCATCAGCAGGCTGATGCACGCTATCAGAGGGGTTTTGTACAAGGGTCAGAGCTGAGATGAACCAAGCACTCCATCTGAAACAGCACAGACCTCCCACTGCCCGGCCAAGGAGCCACCCTGCAGCCCCAGAGCAGTGCCAGGTTCTTCATCGCCCCTCATCCTCCCAGTCTGCAGGGAGAGGTAGGGACACAGGGGACAGGGGCAGGGGACACGGGGACAGGGGTGAGGTGTCTGTGTGTCCACAGCTTTGCGTGAGGCCACTGCAGTGCAGCCTGGCCCTGAGCAAACTGCACACAGCTGTTCCGACTGCCGGCCCTCCCGCTGGGCACCAATCTTCATCTCTTTGAAATATGCATTAAAATACATGAGCCACACTCTCTGGCCAGGGCTCCCAGCACTGGATAATTGCTTCTTAAGTGCTTTCTAAATGCAAACTGCATGTCATTCTTACCATCACTGCCACCTCCCCTGCACCCAGCCTTTGATCTCCTACATGTCATGACAATATTGCAATTACCCCGTCAGTGTCCGAGCGTGGTGGTGTTCCTGGCTGGAAAGCACAGGGATTTGCCAGACCATGGGGGCCTGCCCTAACGATCTGTGCATACAAGGGGCCGGCAAGAGCCCTCCTTGCTGCATCGTGGCCATGCCCCAGCCTGGGCAGCCCAGAAGAGCATCAAGGAGTCACGAGAGAGGCCAGCTGGTGCAGCTCTCCTTGGCTAAAGAGATGGTGACTGTAAACAAAAGCAATGCATTCCCTCGGATTTCCTGCTACATGAACCTTCCTGTTGATGTGCACTCTCCCTCCCCCTGGCAGGGCATCGGCAAAGTCCGTGGTCTTTAAAACTTAGCCCCAGATCCCTGCTTCTGCTTCCTTTTTTCCTGTGACCCTTGAGCTTGACCTGCCACCACCATGCTTGTGCTCCAGCCGGGCCAGCACAGGACCACAGGGCAGAGAAGCTGCTTTGCACCCTGCCGAGACTACAAGGTGGGATTGTTTAGCAGAGCGTGGCTGGGAAAACCTTAGGGGATGCTGTGGGGATGCAGCAAGGAGGAGCAGCCCGGGGGTCTTTTCCATCCCCACCTGCTCCATCTGGCCCAAACAGGGACAGATAGGCCAGGGTAGAGTTGCTCAGCAGGGGATGAGAATTATGATGGAAATGCCATGCAAAGCACCTCCCCACCGCAGCAGAGTCTTTTGGACTGTCACGCTAGCAGCCCCAAGAAAAAAAAAAAAAAAAAAAAAGATCCTAATTAAGCTCTGTGGGTGCAGTACACACGCACCACAGCACCATCAGCAGCATCGCCACCACCATCCAGGCTGGCGGACAGGGAAAATCGTGGACTGCCCACTGTGTGTGGGTTCAGGAGCAGTACAGAGGTATGAGGTGTGTGGACTCGTTCCTCCAGCAGTCTGAAATTGGCCTTAGGAAGAGGGCACAGGGACCTGGCGTCTGCCCTCTCTCCCCAAGGGCTGGACAGAGTGACTCCCTTGTCACACCATGAAGCCTCAGCAGCCCCAGGAGCCTCATCCTTTTCTAAGGGACATGTAAAGAGATGTTCTTAGTGCTCCTTTCCTTCCCCATTCCCTGTAGGTGGGTAAGTCACTCCTGACCACTCCTAAAGCCCTGCTCACCTCACCCTCTCCTCTGTGCAATGCAGGTTCCTGGCAGCTGGTTCCCCATCACCTTCAATTTTCTGTCCCCAGCAGCTTCTCAGGCAGTATTTCCCAATTTCCAAAGCCCCTTGCCCAGTCATACATGCTGTCAGTGCCCAGCAAGGCAGCAGACTGCTTTCCTTGCTTGCATTCACTGCCCTGGGGTGCAACTTCACAGTGACACGGTGGGGTGGGAACATCTCCTTCCTTGCCCAGTGCTGGCAGGAAGGTGGAGGGAGATGGAGGGAAAAGCACTCCAGTATTGGCTCCAGCAGAAACGTGCTGGTGATTTGCCCTCTTCTTCATGCAGCCCTGAGTCCCACAGTCAGACCACTTGAATTGCTGTGGCAGAAAGTACTTTCTTGCATCCATTTGCAAGAAGGGCCCTTTTAGTTCCCCAGGCACCTCTCTCTCTAGCAAGGGTGACTAGTAGACGTGTCTTCCCTGTCCCATTCATTATTATCTCCATCTCGCTGTGCTCTCTCTCATTCATCCACTCTGAAACTAAATAGCTCCCTTCTGCTCTCTTCTCATGTGGAAATCGTTCTCCACCCATTATCATTTTCATGATTTCACTTTCTGCTCTATCCTCTGTGATGAGACACCAGGACGCAGCAGTCCCCCGTGTATTTCTGGGCACGTGGAGCATCTTCCTTCATGCTGGCGTGTCTTGTCTTAATGCATGTGGAAAACTCATTTCCTCCCTTTCAGTGGAGATGCCATCCCCTGGGGAGAGCTCATCGCTGCAGTTCCCAGGCCCTGTGTTGAGGCAGGGGCATCTCTAACACTGAGGAACAGATTGTGAGGGTCTTGTTCCCAGCTTCAGATGATCCTCTTCTCAGCTGCTGCATTGCCCTCTTTAATTTCTGCCTTTTCATCCTTTCATGCCAGAAAAAGAAGATGCACCATGTGTCTCTCTGTGGTTCCACACAGGAGAGTCTTGTATATCAAGACTCATCAGAGCAGCAGCTCAGTGACGTTTCCACCCATGGCTCTTGCACAGCGTGCTCCCATCTCAGCCATCAGAAAACTGCCAGCATCATGCTAACAGTGCTTTCTTCAGGCAAGGCTCATGCTGCATGGATCAGCCTCTCTGCTGCACCCGGCAGAGCGGTGCTGGACCCTTCTCCACCGCAGGACAGCATCTCCCCCACCCGTGGTACAGGGGGTGGCCCTCCTCAGCTGCAGCCAGCCTGGCTGCTTGCAGAGCTGCATAAACACTTGGGCTGGCACACGCCTGATAAGGCACTTTTTTATTCTGCTAAACAATGTCACAGGTCTTATCTGACAGAAATCCGTAGTGTTGCTCTGGTAGTTCTCCAAAGCAGTAATTTAACCCCAGACACGTTGGTGTGAACTCAGGTAATTATATCTGGAGCTGGCTGTGGTTCTGTGAGGTCTGTAGGTGTCACAGGTGCTCTGCCCCAGCAAGGTTATTGCGTTTAGATACTTCATCATCCCATGGGATGGTAGTTCAGTCCATAAATAAATCAACAACCTGACGCTCCTGACGTTCAGCTTTTTGTCACCAGCTTTGGAGCCCCGTTTGATGTCCCTTGGTTGGCCTATGCTGTGAGGCCCCGGTTGGCAGCTCGGTGGAGTTGTTAACAGGTTCTTTCCCCAAGGTGCTGATCCCTCTCCTTCACCCAGCCTCCTTCAGGAAACACCAAAACCGTCTCCGCAGGGAACCACAGTCAAAATTTGCAGTCTGGGCCCCGAAACTTTCTCAAACCAGGCACACACTGCAGCCCCTGTGTGGTGGCAGACCTTCCTGCTGGAAAAGAAAACCTGTCCCGGTAGAGAAAGGGGAAATTCCCAGGGCTGGGGACAAAAGGATGGATGAAGCCCCCAGACATCAGCATTGTGCATGGGGCTGGGGCAAGTTTCAGGCCTGAGCTCTGCATGTCTAATGGAAAGAGATGCGGTTCCACTGTGGCAGGGACAAGCTCAAATGCACACCAAGGGAGGCACACAGATGCCAGCATAATTAGCCACAAAATAGACTTTTCAGTATCACACAATGACAAAGAAAAATAAAAAAAGGCCTGCGTGCTGATAATTCCTCAGCGTGCCTCGGTGACAAGGAACTGGGACAGACCTGAGCTTCCACTGAGCCAGAGGAAAGTGTATCTTTAAAAAGCGGATTATCTGGTTAAACAGAGGGCAGGGGGCTGAGCTGAGAGATAATGGGGGTGTCTGTGACAGCTTTATTAGGAAGTGCCTAACGTCGGAGCGATTTCACGGAGGGTCTCAGGGGGACGGGTGGCTCTGGGAGCACCGCTCTCTGCCTGCAGAGCCCCAGCGACGCTGTCAGACGGGCTTAGACGACACCAACCCCAGCTCTTTGCTGCGGGAGACAATGGGGGCAGCAGGGACCCCCCAGCCCCCCTGGCCTTCCCCCCAGGGGTCTCCAGGCCACGTGGAGCCTGCTGGAAGAGCATGGCCGAGGGGTTGGACGGGGAAGCGATGTATTCGTTAGCAGTAGGATTAACTCTGCTAACCTGAAAAGAGGGGCGTGCTTGGAAGCACAGGGCAGTGTCGTCCCTGCTGGCACCACTGGCAGCCTTGGCCCCAGCCCTGTGGTTTGCAGGCTCAGCAGGCTCAGGGTACAACCTCCCATTTGCCTTGGAGCTGCCTTCCAAGAGTCTCACATACCTGTTCTTTTTGCCTTTTTTTTTGCAGGTTTTCCTCACTGCTCATGCCATTCGTTGCCTCATCACCTGCTTGTATTGTGCAGAGAACCTGCAAAGCTGGCAGGACATCTGTGCGGCTGATCCAAGCTAAGGATGGTACTCATCTGCATCTCCAGGACCTCCTCCATTCAGGCCCACCTCCAGTTCGCGAGGTCCTGCCACCACATTTTGGCCCCATGGCATGTCCAACACGAGTACCGCCTGGCACCAACCCCCATGGTGCTGGACTCTCAGATATTTGGGAGCACACAGACCCAGGGTGCAGGGGCAGTACTTTCACCAGCACATGGAGCACAGACCTCATTTCTCTAGGCTTTTCTGCCAGGGCAGGGATCCAGCCAGGCATTGATGCTGGGTGAAGCACTAGCAGGATGCTCAACACTAAGAAACCTGAACTGGGAGCGTCCCATCCCCAGGAACCAGCCCGCAATGCAGGGCACCAGAGAGCACACACAAACAGGGGCTTTGCCAGCAGGACTCCCAGCCCAGGGCTCAAGGAGCAGCTGTAATCAGGAACAAGGGGCACTCGAACCAGTCTGTAATCCCAGATTTTACACAGGCTGAGCAGGCCCTGATCAAGTTGCCTGGGGTTTACTGCAGGATTGACAGCTGCTCCCATGCGGCCCAACATGGAGCAGCCCCGAGTGGCTCTTGTCACCCAGGGCAGAGCTCCCCTGTGAGACGAGGGCAAGCTCGGGTGCTGAGGACCTGTGCTTTCGTGCACCCGGCCATGGCTCTGTCCACAGGCATCAGACAGAGGATGTAAATCTGGGTCTCTGTGAACAAAAGGCCACAGCGCCTCTGCCCCCAAAGCCGCAAGCTCAGCGTGAGAGGACTCCCCACGGCACAGGGGAGCCAGCGATGAAGCTGTCTCTGACAAGGGAAACTAAAGACATAAGAGGGAGCATGAAATCGCTGGTGACAACCATAACAGGGGCAGCTCCAGACAAGAGGAGGCAAGCGGGAGCTGGGCTCTGCATCCAGCCAAGATGCTCTGCAGCCTTTGTAGGGAGAAATGCACGTGGTGCTGGGGCGGAGGACAGGATGCTGTGGCTCTCCTCTTACGATCTCGCTGTTTGCAGCACTGCCCATCTTCTGCTGCACCTCTACAAAATGCATCGAACCACCAAGGGGATCGAAATTCCCAGGGCATAGGTCTGCAGGGGCTGCACAGAGCTTGACAGAGACAGTTTTTGACAGACGAGCCCCAAACCTGTCATTTCCCCCCATCTCAAGAGCTCATCTTTCTCAGACTTCTGGCCTGGGCAGCCAGCTTGGACAGAAAAGGCTTGCTAATTTCCCTGGGAAAGCGTTCCCTGTGCCATTACCAGTTTAACCCAGATTGCCTGAGCCATTACACTGCTCTGTCAAAACCCCCCGTGCACTGCCTGCGCTGGAAGGGCTGCCCTGGCACTGCCACAGCACCCTGCCTGGCCTCAGCACCCTGCCCTGCCCGGCCATCTGCCTGCTCCCCATCCCCTCCACACCTCTCCCTGCCTCTCAGCTCTCCCCTTCCCCTCTGCGTGCAAGGGCACCCGAATTTCACCACCCTCTCTTTCAACTTTTCCCCTCTCCACTTCCCCCCCTCTGTAACAAATCAGTGAAAAGAGGGAAGAGAAGAGGCTCCAATGACAGATGGAGCTGGTGCTATCATCTCTCTTAACTGTCACCGAGAAAATCACACGGCAGCCACTGAAATTCAAATTAGAGTTTTGCTGAAGCTGCTAAAACTCATCAAAAGATATCTTTGAAGTCCACTGGCAGGCTGGTCATTTCTTTTAAATTAGTCCCTGTTGAAAATGAAATTGCAGGGAGTTGGTGTATTAGCATATTGGAGTGCGAGAGACAGCATAATACTGCCTTTCCAGGGAGCAGAGAGAGTTTGCTCCGACACAAAAACCACACTCAAACCGGGCTCTTATTGCATTAGGATAAATGAAAGAGTCATTTCAAAGCTCCCCATTAAGGGGGACGGGCTGGCACTCAGAGAGGAGACAGCAAAGGCAGGTCAGTGCTGTCCCCGTGCTCCTGCCCTCAGAGCCAACCTGCCGGCCACAGCATCCCGAGCCCATGCTAACGAGGGACTGCCTCGTTAGCAGAGCTGCCTCGTTAGCAAGGAGAAAGGGGCCCTCTCCTGCCCCAGTCCAGGAACTGGTGGCTCCTGAAGTCAGTGTGTTGTTCAGGTCTAGTGGCAAGAGTGCAGGCATCCAATGGGGGTTCAAAGCCAGGATCCACATAATGAAAACTCCCTTCTGGTCTCCTGAAGTCTGTCTTTTTCCACACTGTGCTTTCCTTGAACCCTTGAAGCCAGAAATGAATGCAACAAGAGCTCACGGGGATTCAAAGCCCACGAGGCCCTCCGTGAGTGGTGGCTGGTGGCCCCAAGACCACTTGTAGCATCTCCCATCAGTGACTATTCCTCAGCACAGAAAAAACCGGGTTGACACCTAGCTCCAGCTCAACCCAACCAAGGTATTTGCCCAGAAATGCTGCTCCTTCAGATGAGTACCAACACTCTGCTCTCTCCCAGGTTTTGCCTCACACCATCCTTCTCTCTCCCGAGGGGCTGAGCACAGTATTGCTGCCCACCCAGGAGGTACCCAGACAGCCACATGCTGGCTCTTTCCCCAGCCCTGTTAGCCCAGGGCATCCAGTTTCCTCTGCCTGCCCTGAATCTCTAAGCAGAGGTTTCCACGTCAGCCCAAAACCTTGAGATGTCAGCTGCTTTTGGATAGAGCTGTTACTTTCATTACCGAGCTGATGTGATGGGATTTTGAGTGGCACTAGTTACACTCCTGTGTCTTTACACATCATGCCTTTGAGCCAAGAGCACTGTGCTCTTGGCTGCAGATTTCACACGGCTCTGAGCAAGGATCAGGGCAGGTCAGAGGCAGGAAGTGTGGCCAATTCCCCCTTGAACCACAGGAGAACGTGGAGCAGAACTTGCCCCAGAGCATGTAACCTGTGACATTTCCCTGGGATAATGCAAATTGCACCAGCACAGACGGAGAGATTAGCTCTGCCATTGTGAGCACACTTGGTGCTTGAACTGAGGTTTTAGCTGAAGGTTTTGTTAGAAAGGTCACTACAGGATGGGGCTGAATGTCTCCTTCAAATTGTTAGCTGCTTACTGGGGATCACCCTAGATTTTGGATGGAGGAGTACAAGGAGGTACAGATCCAAAAGATAATACATGAAGGTGAGTAGTGAGGAGTTTTTTCTCCACTTGCAAGTCCACTGCGGTTGCTTTTGGCGAGCATATGGCCAGCCAGTCTGCAACTGGTTGTGTCCCAGCCTGGTCACCTTGGGCAAAGTGCTGCCCAAAATGGAGATTTGAATCCAGCCTGCCCTCTCTTGATCATGATTTTCAGCATTTCACCTCATTCCCTCGCACTCCCCCAGAAACCCTAGAGCTTTGGCTGGCAGCACTCGTGCTCTTTATTCCTGCTGTTGTGATCCTCATCTCCCAATGCACCTGCTGCACCAGGAGGAGAGCAGCAGTGCGAGGGGCCTTCCCAACCAGACGTGTGGAGGATTGCTCCTTTCATCCGCCGCATGCGAGGAGAGGAGCAGCTGGTGCCTCCTCCTGTCCATCCCTGCACCACCGCCTCCTGTGCTGGCAAACCCAGCCAGGCCCAGCCATCCAGTGCAGATGTTAATAGGCGAGAAAGAGAGGGTGCCTGGGGACGAGGAGAGCTCAGATTCGGCAAGGCGCGGCTACCTTCATTAACCTTTCACTTTGCATGCCACTTCCCGTTAGGGAGAAAGGGCTTAAACTGTCACCGTGTTCTGCTTTAATGGCGTTAGAGGCAGCCGTGCACCGAGCAGGGGCTCAGACTGTGAGACTTTGCATTGCACGCCCCAGCCTGGGGAGGTTTTTCTAGCTCTGCCCTTGCAGGCAGGGACTGAGCCTCCAGCCAGCCTAGGTGCCAGCTCCCCACATATCCCCCCTCACTGAGCCCAGAGAGCCTTGCACGCCGTGGGACTTACTTTTCAGGACATTGTTACAGAGGCCAACAACTGACATTTGTTTCTGTAGTATTCGTGAAAAGCTTTATCACCCATTAGTGCTTGGCACCAGCCCTGCTGTCTGGTGGTGAGTAACCCAGGTCCCACTGGTCAGCCTGCAAGGCAGAAATGGGGTGACTGCACCATGAACACAGATGTGTAACTAGAAAACCAAGATCACTTTAATGCTACCCAGGAAAGAAGCTATGTTCTCTGTAAGGATTAATGGGAGTGCAGTTCAGCCTGTGCTGGGCAGGGGGAATCACTTGCTCACCTCTCTCTGCTGGGGCTCTGACGTTTTGTCTGCATGGGGACAGTTGGGTCTGGCTTGACGGATGGCCTTGCAGCAAGCTCCCAGAGCCGCGTGTCTCTTTGGGCTGGATTCCTGTAATGAAGCCTGACAGCACCACTCAGACCTGCTCTCCTGCTCAGCATTATGTTAATGAGGGGGCAGGTGAGAAACCTACCTGTATCTTATTTGCCCATTCCAGAGATAAACAAACAGCCCATTAACAGGAGCGAGCAGAGTTTGGAAAGGTGGTTGCGGAGCCTGATGTAGTATATAAAGGCTGATGCAGCACATCACAACTTGTCACGGGTATTGGGTAGCTGTTTTTCTTCCAGAAGTGGATACAACCATACAAATAACAGAATTACCCATCAGGTATTTCCACCAGTGATCACAGGATCTCCCCACCCACAGTTTGTCCCACACTGCCCAGATCTGCTACCCTCAGCCAAGTCCTTTTCCCTTGTGCTGGCGGAGTGAAACCATCCATTCCCTCCAGCTCCTGCTCCTGCCATCCGTAGGACCATCTTCCCCAGGTGAGCCACAAATGTTTCTTGTAACCCCACGTGGCTCATAACTCTGTCTTTGCCTGGCCAGGTAATCACCTTATTGAACGTGCCAAGTGTCCATCAAAAATCACTGACACGAGCATGGCAGGCACAGAGCATGAGCTGGAAGGATCCACACCTTTATTGCCTGTGGTGAGCTGCACTCCTGTCGTGAGCACAGACATGCACCAAGCATCTCCTCGTCACCTGAATCCCCAGATACAAGATCGTCTTGGTCTTCCCCCATCCTACACATCCATAACCCTCAGCCACCCTCATGCCCTGGCTCCCTGGTGCAGGAGGTGTCGCCGCAGGTGGCCCCAAGCCCTGTCCCTGCTGTGCCTGCCAAGGAAGGAGGCCTCGGTGGCCTTTGGTGCAGCCGACGTGTGTGCAGACTGCTAATGCTGGAGCCTCGTCACAAGAACACATCCTTCAAGCAGTGACGGGGCCAATCAATATGGGGCCTGCTCTTTAGCAGGCCCTGGCAGGGAGCAGCAGCCCTCCCGGTGCTATCTGCCAGGCAGGCAGGCAGCCACTTGTCTGCAGGATGGATTAGGGGACAGGCTGACAACGGGTGGCTCTTCCCCTGCCACCGCCACCCACACATACAAATTACTGCCATGCTGCACGGCCACAGCAGGGCAGCCTGGAAATGGATGGGGATGAGGCACGGAGAGCAGGTCACGCATCCCGAATGTGCAGCCATGGATGTGCCGGAGGACAGCAGGGCTTTCACAGGGCTCCTCTGACCCTGAGGCCCTCCTGGGCATGACATGGCACAGTGGAACAGCCCACTGGGCAGAGGGGTCATGGCACGATGCCACCAGCATCCATGCAGTGTGCAGGTCCACGATGAGATGAGCAGCAGGCAGCAGGCAGGGCGGAGAGGTTAAACCATAGCCACAGCCACCACGGCCCCAGAAATGCAACCAATGACTCTGGGTAGCTCCAGCAGTCTGCCTGCACACTGGTTCCCCGAAAAAGATCCTTTGGAAAGGTGCCACATCTCCAAAGCTCTTGCTCCTTGCCTGCATGGACCCCACGTCTCTCTTGCCCCTTGGTGCACCAGTGCTTGGTACCCAGCCCTTCTCCCCCCAAGCCCCAGGAATCCTGCTGCTACTGTGTGCAGGATCCTTGGAGCAAAGGAGGGGAAAGATTTCATGTTGCTGCCAGAGGTCCCAGTGGAGTAAAGCACCGAGGGGCTCGTGGGGCTGGCAGTGTGCTCAGATAACCACTGGTGAAATCAAGACGAGCCAGGGAAGGCAGCCAAGGCAGTCCCAGGAGACCCCATCCCTGCTCAGGAGCAGAAGCACGTCAGAGCCTCTTTGTTGTCTGCTGACAGAGGAGGGAAAGCACCAGGCCCTGCGGAAGAGCTGCTGCCAGCGCAGATCCCACGGGAGGAGACAGAGCCCTGCAGGACCGCAGGGGTTCTGAGACCTGCCGGGGTCGTGACAGCAATGGGAGCTTGGAGGGCTGCTGTCATGGCCCGTGCAGTGCTCCAAGGACAAGTGCAGTGACTCCTCTGTGCTGAGGGAATGTGCAGCCACCAGCCAAGTGAAAGCTGGTTACTCAGTGCAAGAGATGGGGACAAGGTAGAGGCCAAAATAAAGCAATGGGACCAGCTCTGGATGCTGGGAGAAATTGTCAGAGGTGCTGAACGATAGCACACACCTCTCGTTTGAAGAAAACCTCCAACCAGCACCAATAAGCAGCAGAAAATACACTCCTGCCATAGCTGCCACCTGGTGCAGGCAGACCCCGGTGCCACGCAGCAGGTATCTCCTGGCACCATGTCACCCCCCTATCATTTCCAAGAGACAAAGAGAGGAGACTGTCGCTTCCTCCTGAAAGATAAATGCCTCCAGATTGTAGCCACTCGACAGGTCCACTGAAATTCATCAGTTCTGACTTGAAATGAAAGCTGTAATAAATCTCCCTGTTGAATAGGAGATCAAAGGCAGATCATTAGAGCTCTTGGATTACCCTGTGAGAGCGCACTTCCATCAGCTGCTACGCTGCCAGGTCCCCTGTGTCCAGAGTGACCCTTTCAATGGTGGAGTTTTTACTCTAAAGAAAAGGACAATTTCCCTCTGAAGAGGCCCGGGCTGTGACCTTCTCCTCTGCCCACCTCTCCCTGGCCTGCTTTCAAGGAGCTTGCTCAGTGAACATACCATGTAACCTTCACAGGCAAGAAAAGTCTTCCCCAGGTTCTGGGGATGATCAGTTGCCCTCCTTTGATCAAAGATCAAGAGTTCATGCAGACCCCGGCAATGCTTAGTGGGACCTAGTGTCCATACTAGCCCTGGCTCTGGAGAAGCGTACAAGGACATCATGCTGATTTCCACTCCGACCAAGGTGAGTCTTAGCGAAGGGTTTGCTGACTTGTTTGGTGATATTTCCAGAGCTGCGGTTCAACAGCAGGAGATGCAATTTGAAAGATCATGCAAATTATTTTA
The DNA here is from genome assembly GCA_011076525.1 of Nettapus auritus. Taxonomy (NCBI): domain Eukaryota; kingdom Metazoa; phylum Chordata; class Aves; order Anseriformes; family Anatidae; genus Nettapus; species Nettapus auritus. The sequence goes on along the minus strand of CM021785.1, from coordinate 6,469,464 downwards.
TTTCTCTAATGGTGCAAGGTGGGTTGGTGTTTTCCAGGGTGGCACTGATGGATTTTCACCACGACAGGCTGACAAAGACCAGCAGAAGCTCCTTGCCACATGCAGGTGGGACCCACAGCTTGGCTCCAAGTGTGGGTGCTGCAGAGTTGGGTTTATCTCCCTGCAAAATGCACTGCAGGAGACAGAGTGAATTTTATTCCAGGAGAGAGATTTTTCCGCTGCTAGGGGAACTCAGGCCAGGTTTGCTGAGCTTAGCGCTGAATTGAGGGACCATAATAAGTCCATTAGCTTCAGAGGAGTTATCCCAAGCACACAATTCGACCTATGGTACCTAATCTTACAGAGGACTAAACACGGAGAGGATATAGCTGTGGAAGTGAGTGAGAGAGCCTCGGCCGTACTGCAGACAGGAGGACATGGCTGTGATGTGAAAATAAGCACTGAGGGTGGAAGCAGGCTCCCGTGGGATTTGTTTCACCATTTGAAATGCGTGGGGCTGCTGATCGAGCTTCTCACCGTGCAGCTGCCCTTCTGTCCAGGATGTGCCATCATGCAATATCACCTAAAGGGTGTCCAGAAGCAGGGTAGGTGTGACGGGGAAGTCACATCGCAGGGAGAGTCCCACACATAGGGTGTCCCGTGATGTGGGATACCCCAAGATTTGGAACAGCCACACCTCTAGGTTTCTTCAGAATTCAGGGTGCCCCCCAGTGTGGGATGTCCTGCATCTGACAGTGTTGATAGAAGATGCCCTCAGCAGTGTCGCTGAGGCTTGCCTTTTATTAGGCTCCAGACCTGCTGCAGAGAAGGGGCAGGACAGAAAGCAAGAATAAGGCACCCGGTGCTGGGGTTGTGGTTATGAAGACACAACTCTGCGATCTGTAGCTGAGCCATCTCATGGCCTTGGAAGCAGAAATGGGCACAGCACCCCCAGCCCTCGTGTCACCCCACCTTGGGCTCAGGCAGCTTCCCAGACCTTTGAGCGGAGCCTGACACTCACGCAGCTGAAACTGCTGAGTAAGATCAAATGCGAATCGGTCCCCAGGCTCCTCCAGCTGCCCGGATAATCCCCAGCCTGAAAGGAAACCTGAATCCTGAGCGGTTTCATGCACCGGAAAGCAGAGCTGAGCCACTGAACCCTCTTTGTGTGGGGATAATAGTCGCGGCACCTCATCTCCCTGCACCAGCGTGGCCGAGGAGAGGAGCTCTGGAGCTGTCACTGCTCACAGCTCCAGTCCAGCGTAAACCAAACTTTTTGTTTAAGGTA